>BMAV01006314.1:0-11943 GCA_019973955.1 Trichonephila inaurata madagascariensis
TTTTTTAAAAAAGTTTCTGAAAATTAATTGTTTGTGAAGTGATAAAAAGGAAAATTATATTTGACTTATTTACTACTAATAAGTTGAATTCAGTAAATTTTTTATATATTATAGTGTTAAAATGTCGTTTTAGTGTATATTTTCATCTAAAATGTCTTAATATTTGTGTAATGAAATACACTATGTAAGAGACAAACAAAAATTGACAGTAATTAATAATTAATTCTTCAGATAGAATAAAGTTTTTTTTTATGTGGAAGTTATGAAATGACTTCTTACTATAATGTCTCTATATTGGTATATATATACAAAATTTTAATTTTGTGTGTTTGTTTGGGGGGGGGGTGTGTTATTATATTGATTATTTGAAAATTAGGGAATTTTTTTTTTCAAGTTATTACTAACTAACTCCTAATATTAAGCTTTAGATTTCACTGAAAAAAAATTTTATGTCGCCTAGTGTTTAAAAAAAGGATAAAAACCGTTTTAAATCTCGACTCAAAAAAAAAACATGTTTCCCAAATTTAAACTTACAAGGTAATTTTTTAAAATTGAATTTTGCTATTATAGCCTTATTCCTTTTAAAAGTCCCACCTTTTCCAAGACCATTCATTTTTATCTCAACGTTCGGAACCTTGTTTTAAAAACGTAAATGGATAATTTTTATATTTGTGCCCTTGTTAAAAACGAAAACAATTGTTTTGGACATTTTGAAAAAAAAAATTATTTAAATACAATATTTCCAAAAAAAACAAAAACCCTTTTTTAAAAATGTTCCCCTTTTTTAAAAAATGCACCTATTAAAATCAATTTAGCCTGAATATGGCAACCACTGTGGGCGCTCAACAAAAAATTTTGAAAAATTCCATTATTTTCAAGTTGAAACCCATTAAAATTATCAGCGTTTTTCCTTAAGTTTTCCCTGTTTGTCTAAAACATGGATAAAACCCCCTTCAAGTTTATATTTCAAAATTCTAGTTACCCCTTTGTACAGAAATTTGAGCTATATACAGGCAAAATATTATTATAATAGAAGCATTTTTCAAAAGAAAAAAAACAAAAATTTTTTCCAAAACTATTTAAAAATTTCTTTTTCCAAATCCAAAAAAAAATTTTATCATGTATTATAATCTAAGGAACAAAAATCATGAAAGTTATCCCTTTATAGCTTTTTTTAAAACACGGTTAAAAATCATACCCAAAATAATACCCCCCGGGGGTTTACCTTTTTAGGTGGGTACGGGTGTCACAATCCCCAGGGGACCCTCTGATCTTTGCCTTTTCCCAAGGGGTTTACTATTTTGGTAAACACGGGTGTCACAGGGTACCCCAGTGATCCTTCTCGTTCTCGACCCTCCATCTTGTCATCCCGTTTCTTCTTTTCCGTCCCCGACCACAGACCTATGAAAGTTTGGCGGTATAGCCAAAAATGGCTCTTCGCCATAAGACCCAAAAATCAACTCAACTCAACTCAACCTTAAAGTAATAAATCTCGTGGATCAAAAAAAAACTACTGAAGATACAAGTACTGAAAAAAACCCTGCACCTTTTTGGAATGAAGGAAAGGCGTACTAATTTAAAGGTGGAAATCAAATAAAAAATTTTTAATCAAAACAAAAAAAGGTAAATTTATGGGATGCCTGTTTGGTGTATAAAAGATAAACCCCCAAAAATCTTGTTTTTTTTTCCGATGAACAGATTTCTCAAAAAAAATATTATAGATTTTTTACATGACTATTTTGTGTTGAAAATGTTTACATGTTTGACGTTAATAACAGTTTTTTTTTTTTTTGTTTTAAGAATTTGCTCTTTTTTATTACTGTTTTTTTAAACTTTTTTTTCCCGAACACAACTTGTCAAAAGCATTTTATCAGGTCCCAAAAAAAAAAACTAGTGATTGGAAACTAAAAAAAAAATTTTTTCATCTTTTTTTTGAAAGGATGTTTTATTCTCAAAAAACTATTATATTTTAAAAAGATAATGTATTTTTTAATTATATTTTTGAAAGTCCATTGTGAAAATGAAAAAAAAAATTTTTTAAATACTTAAAATGTTAAGAACTGGTAATAAATTTAAAAAAGGCCTTCAACAAAATGTAAAATTTTTAGTTTTTTTATAGCATTAAAAAAATATAGAGATAATGAACCGTAAAAAAATTTTTTTTTAAACAAAAAAAAATTTAATGTAACTTTTTTTGTGAAAAACCCATACTTTTCCCCAAAAAATTAAAACTGATTAATTAATAAAACATTGATTTTGTAATTTAAGTTTATAGTTTTAAAAAAATAATAAAAATTTTTTAATTGAAAAAAATTTAAAACCAACATTAAAATCTTTAAATTTTTTGTGAATATTTTTTTTAAAAAGTATTCCTTTCATTTCAAAAAAATTTTTTGGGAAAAAATTTTTAAGAAAAATCTTTTTGGAAACAAACATGATAATTATAAAAATTTAAAAAAATAAATGGAAAAACACCAGGTATTCTACAAAATTTGTAATAAAAAAGCTATAATTATAATTCTAATTCGTAGATAACATATTTTTTTTAAAAAAACCCAAAGAGGATCTTTTTAACCCAATCTTTCCCAAAAATATGGAAAAAAACCCCTTTTAGAATAAAAACCCAAAAAAAGTTATGCTATCGGAAAAAAAACTTTATAAAAATATCTAAAGGTTATTCTGTTTCAATAACCAGGGGCCCATTCAAAACTACTGGTGATGCCCATCGAATAAGAAAAAACTGATTGGCTCTCACTATTTCTAAGCCAAAAGACCATCAGATAAACAAAGGGGATTGGGTTTTTAAAATTCCCCAACCGGACAATAAAACCTTAAAAAAAGTTTTAACTCTGTTAGACCTGCTGAAGAATCCCCACATGTTGTCTAACTTTTTACCCCGTTTGGGGCAACAAATAGAAAATACTCTACAATAGCTTGTAGAGTAACAGGGGGATGAATGTGGTACGTATTACGTTTTTTATGAAAAGTTTGCAATGAAACCAGTACGGGGGCCCAACGCTTTCTTATAACTCCACAGCCAAAAATTTAAAAAAAACTTTCCCTGTTTTTTCCTTTTTTTTCGCCAAAAATTTTTTTTATTTTTTAAAATTACTTTTTAAGGTTAAAAAAATTTTCAAATCTTTTCTGATCAGTAATAGGTTTTTTTTAACCTTTAAAAGAGAAATGGGCCCCTGTATACCCAAAATTCCTTTAAAGTTCAATGAGTTAAGAAAAAAGGGTTTTTTTTAAAAAAAATAAAGGGGGTCATTTTTTTTTTTTCCCCAAATTACACGATAAGTTTTTTCACCCCGAAAATTTCCGACGGTTTTTAGAAAAATAAAAAAGCATCTAAAACATAAATTTTTTTTGATGGGTAAAAAAAGCGGGCTAAATTGGGAAAAAAATTTTTAAAAACAATCATACTTTTCTAATAGCCCAAAAAAATGGCCTAAATTTGAAAAAAAAAATTTCTTTAAAAACAGACCATAATGCTCTGGTAGGCACAGTAAAAAATAATTCTTAAAAAAAGTGTTTAAAACTTTTTCCCAAAAAAACTATTTTACATTTTTTAAAAAAAAAACAACAAACAAAAAAAAAGATTTTATTTTTTTGGCTTTCCAAAATTTTACCGTAAAATTTTTCTAGCCTAATTTTGGGAAAAAAAAAAAGGGAAAAAAAATTTTTTTTCTAAAAATTTTCAATTTTTAACTTGAAAAAAATAGTTTTTTTCTTATTTTCGTTGCATCATCACAAATAACACAAGGCCACCCGTACTATGTAGGGGTCATTTTCATCGAGCAACAATGTATCAGTTTTTTTTTAAACAGGGGTTAAAAACTGCATAAGGGATTTATGCATTTGATGAAAAAAAATAATTTAACACATATTGTGATCTCAAAAAGCATTTATATTTGAATGTTCAAACATTATCAGACTATTTAAAAAAGAATGTGTTTTTCAAATAATGTTGCACATTTTTTTTTTTTTTTATCGGGATATTGTAGGGTTTTAAATGTCCCTATTAAACATATATATTAGCTTTATTATTTTTTTAAGAAAATGTTATACATCAGGCACTCGAATATGTAAATTTGGTAATTTTCAATAAAAAAAAATTTTTAAAAAAATTTTTAAAAAAAAAATATTTTCATTGAATTAAAATGTGCACATGAATTTTAAAAATTTCATTAAAAATATATAACAGTCAAATATCATTTTCAATTCTGAAAATTTAAAATTAATTCATTTTTCTTGGTTAATTCTATTTTTATTTCAGAATAAAATTTTTTTTTTTCGAAAGATATTTTTTTCCTTCTGTATGGGAAAGGTAAAAAAAACCCCTTTATATTAAAATTTTAAAAACACTGACATTTTTTTTACGCATCTCCAAAAGCATGTTTTTAAAAACTTAAATGCCCAAAAAAAAGTTTTATGGTTTTTCCCCCCCCCTCCCATTTCCCCTCGTTTTTAAACTGACACGCGTTGTTACCCCGGTACGCGGTTTTTGAAGGGGGGAAAAAGTCTTTTTTTTTCCATCTAAAAAAGGTTTACTTTTATTTTTTTAAAAAAAAAAAGAAAAAGGATAAAATAACAAAAAAGAAAAAAAAAAATAATATCTAACACAATATAATAAAAAAAAAACTATAAAATTATCCGTTCATCGATATATACCCGAAACACGGTTAATCACCTAAACTAATTTTCACTTCCCAAAGCAATCATACAAAAAAATTTAAAAGCTTTATTAAAGTGGTGGGGAAAATGACTCCGAAAAAAAAAAAAGAACGCCCCAAACGAAAAAAAAAAAATCTACTTAGCTATAAATTCCATCGTTCCTGGAACATATCCTTTCAAAAATTTCCCCTTCCCCTTTTTTTCACCGAAATAAGTAAATTCTTTAAAAGCACTGTCAATGGCATGTTTTGTATTCCCAAAACCATGAGAATATTTTTAAACAGACAGCAAAAATTTAAAACTCCTCCTTTGGAAGGACAGTTTTTAAAGTCCCGGGGCACTAAAGGCACGGGAAAACTCAGTAGGACGTGTTTTACACGCCCGTAAAATTAAAAAGGTTAATAAAATCCTTTAGTACTATTAATATTAACCAAAATTTTTCCCTTTAAACTTATTTGCTTTTTGAATTATTAAAGTTGCTATAAAATTAAACAATAATGCATTTAAAAATTACTATGTTTTAAACATTCCTGGAAGTGTTTCTCTTCTCCCGAAACTTGGGTTTTCCCCTTTTTTTAATTTATAGACTGTTGCCAATGGTAATATATTGCATTGTTTTATGTCAAAACTGCTATATTTCGCCACCAGACAGAGTACTCGTACGAGTTTCTTTGGAGGGACCTTAACCACAAGAGAATGACCTGGTAAATTGCTTGAAATCTGCGGTGTACTCTCCCAATGTAGTTTTCTTGTATATATAACATGGAACTGCACATTATATAGGTTATTTTAACTGAACATGAACCACAAGCTTAAGTATATAACTGTTTTTTAAATTACGAAAGTAAAGAAGAAACTTTACACATTTTCAATAAATTCTAATTCATCAATAAGAATTTTGAAAGATTGAGATTAACAGATTCGTTTCTTCTGATGTATGGGGAAAATGAGAAATTTAAATTCATTTTTGGAATGAAATGATAAATATTTTTAGATAGAAGAAGGTTAGATTGGATAGAATATTGTCGCTTGGTTGAAAGGCTTTCAGGTACTGGAAATGTTCATGTAACAAACAGGTTGTTTAGAATAAACCGATATTTCTTTTGTGGTAAAAATATTATACTAGTAAATACGGTAGATTTTCTTATAACAAGGATAAACACACATTTATTAATCCATATTAGTATTATTTTAAATCTTATTCAAATGCAGAACACATCTGTTGAAATGTATGATTAATACCAATTATCATATAAGACAAAAAATGCACATTCCCTCTCAAATTCTAACACTACATTTTGCTACACTGTTATCGACTTTATACAAGCTGCGAAGTATATTCTAGCTTCTTTTTAGATGTACCACTTCATATAATCATTCTAGGCTCATCTGGTTTTATCTCGGGGCATTTACTTTTATCGCCAAGTTTGGCAGCTTAGCGACATTTGGTGACCATATTAGTTGCAAGGCTTGTTGCCATACAACCTAACAGGATAGTTGAAAATTTTATTTCCTTGCCTCACACCATCTTTCTGCCAAAATACCCATTCGAAAGAGAATAAAATAAAATCCAAATTTTCCGTATATGTAAAGAATTCTCCTCAAAACTCGAGGGAAAATCTTTTTTTTTTTTTTTCTGTAGGGAATTTCTTTTGAGATTACCCAATAAATTTGTACTGAAAAAATTTCCTGACGACAAATGTATGTATTCATATAAGTAAAAGCCTCAAGAATCTAAACATGCACCTACACATTTTAAAAGCCAACATCAGAGACACGTCTGTAATTGTTATTTTTAAAAACATGTTTCAAACGGTAAATGATATAGCACTATGTTCCTTTTCCCCTCCTCTCTTTCCTTTATTTGCATATTTGTCATTTACTTAAGTTACAGTAAATTTCTGAAGCGAAAAACGTCATATGCGAGAAAAATTTTGCATTTTTTTTTTACGATTTTAAATCTTTTTCACTCTGAATTTTTGCATTTTACTTTTCATGTTTACAAAGTAAAGTACTTCGAGTCGAATAACATTTCAGAAAGCTTCATAAAAATACACTGTTGTCGAAATGTAAGAGACGTTTCGTTTTAAAATGCGGTTTTTATAAGTTTATTTTTTTGACATCTCTAGATCGGATACTTTCTACATTTGCTTTCTCATGAGACGAGTGATTTTATATTCAGTCTGATTTTCGAGCACAAAAGCAAAGGCTGGTATAAGGTAAGATGAGTGATCCCTGGTGTATAAATAACATGGAGGATGAAAATTTAGATTCTAGAATGCCAGTCAAAATATTTTCAAATTTTTTGCTTTTCATCTGAAATAAAACGGAATAAAATTTTCATAATTTATGTATTAACTAATAGATTTAACAATACAAGTAAAAGCTTATTATATTTGTCACAACCGATCGGTCACTTGTGGATTTAGATTCACAGAATTAGGGCAATATGATAAATACAACACCTTTATTTTACATATCAATTTACTATCAAAACATTGTTCAAACAAAGGGAGCTGTCACCTTATTACTGACCTGAATATTAATAATAATTCTTAAAGTACTTAACTTTGATCATTAATTCCTTAGCACTGATTTTATCTCTCTCTTCATAAAGATCTTGGCTCTTCTTACTGAAACTTCAGGCTTCAATTATCATACAACTAACTTCAGTCTCAGCCTGACGACCATCGAACTTTCTCTCTGTTTTCTTGACTTAAAATACAAATTCACACTTGCATAATCTCGGTTCCTCCGTGAAGAGTGATTTTATAATCATACAACAGTTAAAAGGGATTTCCTAAAGAAGGGATGACGAACCAGTGGCACGCGTGCCATTGATGGCACGCGACACAATATTTTTGGCACGCAGTAAACAAAATGGTTTGCATTTTATTTCAAAGTTCACTATGAAGTATTACGAACAAACGTGAGCGATCAATCACGGGGGTCGGAGAGCACACTCGTTTGTTATTGTCTTGTCTCAGTAATGTCATGGACTACAATCGCTTGTGATGTAAAGTCCGTCAACGCATAGCATAGTCAATTTTATTGACACAACTGAATTTTAAAGTTTATCTGATTTACATTTACGATTTGTAACTGTTATTTAACATGGTTAGTTCAACAAAAGAATAAAAAGTGTAAGATAGTAAGTGTAACAGAAAATTTCAAATTTGGTGGAACGAGATGCATGGTATTATTAGCAAAAGCGACAAAGCGGTATGTGTTTTATGTTCTAGAATAGTAGTATGCAGAACATCGTTTGTAAAATGGTATTTTGAAAACAAATCGACAAATCCTCTTGTCAAAAAGAGTGAACCACAGCAAAAATAATTAATTGCTTAGAAACCGTTTGGCAGATGACTCCAATTCAGCTACTTAGTTTTATTATTTTCCCAACAATTACAAGTCAAAACTATTTGACGGCACGCGTCTATGCCTTATTAAATATTTCTTTAGAAAAAGTGGCACGTTGATCTGTAAAGGTTCGCAAACCCTGCCCTATGTATCAATGAAGGACTCGGATAGGACCCGTTACATTGTGACGGGCTCACGCGTCTTTTCATTAACATGTCCTTTGGGGTTCTTTTGGGGCCAAGATTAATGGCAACTCTTTTCCAACCAAAACCCAAGAAATGAAACGTGAAGGAAAGATGCAAATTAAATAGCTTTTAAATATCCGAAGTTTAAGTAAGCAGGGTGGCAATTTGGGGAATGTTTTGTTAGAGATTGATACAATCGTGAAGTGACAGCCAACAGAGGTTATCTCGAAGATAGAGCCATTAGGTCAAGGTCGAGTATAGACGCATCATCCTTAGTATTGGATCAACGATCAAATTAAGGTAGGATTGACTATTTAATATTAGGACGCGTTATTATTAGAACTGAGATTAGGCGAGTTAGATATTGATAGTGGTCCGAGTTACTTCTTTCGGTATTACTCGTATTGTGTGTTTGTTCATCATAGATTCTCACATATATAATTATTATCTAATCTGTTAAAGGTTTAAGTTTAAGGTCTTAATAAAGTCATATTAAGATCATGGAAACTTCTCATTCTTTAGTTGACCCTACACCTCTAGCTCACGCAGATACTAAGAGAAAGGCACCCTAGGGGGGCATTTTCACAACATATAATCCATATAATTTCATTAGGTATATTCTAACATCGCAATTTAAGGCTACATGGAGCTTTTGGTGACGGAACCACGTAAATTTGACACTAGATCGAGAACACTCTACTGTCCAAACATCCACACGAGGCGCTATGATGAATTCAATCCTCTGCAGATTTGATACGCATTGCTTCCTGTACACGTAAGATCATAAGTGGAATTGAGACTCGAACCCATTACTCTACAGAAATAATGCTATTATCAAGTTCACGTGCAGGAACATTCGATTTCCGCAATTTTAGAGTCCGCGGTTCCCGAGTAGACATGATCGCGAACTCGATGCCCATGTTGTCGAGTCATAGATTCGAAACCTTGTGCCACTGTAAACCTGATTTGCAGAGGGTCTGATGCACGTTAAATCGTCAGGGCTTAAAGTCATCCCTTTGGTGTGGTGTGTACGTTTGGAGAGACGGATGGAGACTCAAGTATAGTCCTCTTAACTTTATCATGATTCAAAATTACAAAATTCGTTGGGAAAGTAGCCCTCGTGTTGCTTCAGAGTGCATTGCACGCTAAAATCAAATCGATTCCGTGGTCTCAATATGTTTTGGAAAATTTATTTTCAGAAAATTGAATCAATATTTATTTTCAGTACATATTCACAACTCAATCAAAATTGTTTATTAATACGGTGGACCCTCCCCTCCCCCCATTGTACAAATTATACAACTTTTTATACTCATTGCTCAAATTTTAAAACTCTAATATATGTGCGGTTTTATTTATTCGTTCTTTTTTTTAAAAGAATTTGTGTTCTTGGCGTTCCTCTTTAGTTAAATTCTTCATTGAAGCCACCGTATTGGCGACATTCTATTAAACGAAGTACATGGCTGCTAATTCAGCGCGTACGACACATGCGAAATCAAGGTTGCCAACTTGGCGAGTTATCTTAAACGTTGGAATTGTTGAGATAGAACATAATACATTCATTGCAGCATCACAAAAACTTTTTTATAAATAGAAAGAGATAGAATATCAGGATATGGGAAATGAAAAAAGAAAATTAAAAAATTTTCCTTAAATAAAGAAATAACATTTTTCTTCTGCCAGTTATAGGATTCACAATTATGTTGTTTTTGTAACGATTTCCGAAGTTTAAAATATCCACCTTTTCTACATGTAAAAAAATTAAATAAAATAAATCTTTTTAGATACATCGATTACATAGGATAAACCACCGATTTTGTGCACTAAACAATAAAAAATGTTTTGATGTGATGGGAACTGAACATTGATGTCATCCCACACACAAAGAAAAAGTTAATGAAATTAACAAAATAATCAATTTGTATAGTCAGTACATATATATATATATATATATATATAACTACTTCTGTAAGATTTAATAAACCGATGCTTAGTTAATCCTTACAAATATAATAAACGTGAAAGTTTGTGTGGATGTCAGGTACTCTTTCTCGTAAAAACAACTGAATGGATTTTAATGAAACTTTACAATAATATAGCTTATACATCAGAATAACGCATAGGCTATAATTTATAAGGATATTGTCTGAAGTGTTCAAAATATAACGATAATTCTCAAGTAAGTAGGAAAAAACTCGGCCATCTGCGATAAAGCCCGCGCGAAGCATATATCTATCTTTTATGTGAGAAGCAAAACTTTGCATTTTGTTTTGTCTACTACAGGCGCCAGGAACTGCGAAAGCTTGAATCACCGGAGTGAGAGGCTGATTACAATTTTAACATACAATAAATACAACAAAAAGTAATATTAACGTATTACACACTTCCAGATATTAATTATTTATACTATATTAAGCGTTCATCACACCAAATTTGCAACAACATGTAACTTTTGCTAATCAGAGATTAGTTTAAGAGGGTGTTTTCAAAAATCGACCAACAAGAGGGTTACTGGAAGTTATAAATAAAAAAAAATCCTTTTTATCAACTATTAGATCACAGACAAAAATTTAAAAAACAGGGTTTTTTTTTAATTCACTGAGATATGCAAAAGCTTTTTGTTTAATTTAAATTCCCGAGAATTAACTCTTTAAAAAATTCCCAAATCTTACTTTTAATTTTTCAATTTGTCGAAAAACGGGAAAACAAAAAATATATATTATAAAAAAAGTATGCAATGTGCATGCCACTAAAACGAGTCCCTGTACGATCAAGGGAATTATAAGGTGTGGTAACCCTTCTAACCCCCCCAAAAAGTTCTCCCTTTTACCCGAGTCAACCCACGGCGCATTACTAAAAAATTTTCCCCTTTTTGTTTAGCTTTTTTGATCTAGACTTGAAATTTTATTGGCGAGTTCCTTTCTTGGAGTAGGGATTAGCTCGGTTTTGAAAACTGACCCCCAAAAGGGCGTTGGGGGGTTTAAAAAATGGTATGGTTAATTTTAATTTTCATTTTAAAAAAAACAACGGAATATGTTTAACGCAAAAGTTAAAATGAAATATCAGTTAACACTAAATAATAGAGGTCCCACAAACTACTATGTATTTTCATGCTTTCTTTAACATGAATTAATTTAATTGTTATTATTATTTTTAAAATTTAATCCCGAACAAAAACTTTTTCTTCCTAGTATACTGAAAGAAATGGTGGCAATAATATAAATTTTTTTAAATTCCATGTTGGTTATAATTTTTGGGAAATTATTCCTTTTTTAACCCAATATACTATTTTTTTCATGAAATTTCTTAATGTATCTGTGTGACCCGTTTTAGTTGAAACATTTTATACAATATTAAAAAAATAGGAAGAAACATAAAATATCAGGCAAAAAATTAAAATATTGAATAAAAATTGCAAACAAATTTTAAAGAAAAATGAAACATTCTTATTATGGTAAAGAAAGATAATTAGTCATAACATGAAACCTTGAAACAAAAGCCATATTTAAATTTTAATAACTAGTACTAAATCTTTTTGTCAAAGTTATTTCTTAGCTTATGTCTTTCTTTAAAACGAAAAAAAAAAAATAAAAAAAAGGGGTTTTAAGGTATATTTAAAGTAACAAAAACATACAAAACTTTTAACAAAACGAAGAAAATTACATAAAAAATGGAAAAAAAAAAAACCTTTCATCCCGGATTACTTTCAAAGTCAATAATTTTT
>BMAV01006315.1:0-32782 GCA_019973955.1 Trichonephila inaurata madagascariensis
CATAAAGGGAATGAAAACAGCATTGCTGAACGAGTGGGACCGATTGCCATCAGAACTGATAAACTGCGTTATTGTAAGTATGACATCACGCTGCGAGGCCTGTATAGCTGTAAGAGGGGCCATACTCCCTAATAACCCATTTCTTTTGTTTAAATCGCTGTTTCATACCTTCCAACTCCAACGAGTGTTACCCACGATCCAGCGTGTGTATTGCAATTGTTGAATGATTATTTGTTTTGTATTGTATCATTGTATGTACATATCAAATTTAATTAAAATCGGTCCCTTAGTTCTAGAGATAATCGATCAAGTCTGCAAATTTTCTTAATTTCTTACACCAGTGTAGAGGTACAAAGTCCTCTCGTTGACGTAGTGCGGTGGTTTGAAAAGAGCGTGTTATTGGCACTTAACCGTTCAAACTAATGAGGAAATCGTCCTTAGCCCTCGTGTTGTTTTACAGTACGATGTCAATAAACACTCATTCACTTCTACCAGACACACAATAATACTCTCTTGACATGAATATTCGGTTTTGCAACTATTTTGTTGGTGGCTTTACTAAATCAACACGTAATTTTCTGCGTTTAGGAGGATTGTCATATAAAATTCACTTTCATTACGTATAATGATTTTCAGTAAAAAAATTCTTTCTTTCGTATCGAGAAAGCAAATTCTTTCAGATATCAACTCTTCAGTTTTTTTATTGTTTTATCATATCTGATTCCAAGATAATTACTTATTAAAAAGTAAACGCAGTCCGAAATAAAACATAAAGTATTTTATCTTTCTTAGCTCAAAAATCAAGTGAAACTAAGTAGAAATTTTTTTAATTAAAATTTAATCTATTAAAAATAATTTTTTCAATTAAATTTCTTTTATTTTTCGTTTTATATTGAAGTCGAATAATTACTCTGATAGTTTATTTGAAAAAATCACAGCCATTTAATATGCAAGGAAAAATTAATTTTTTTAATTTATTATTTTTAAAAAAGTTTTTTCTAACTCCAAGATATAATTGAAAACTCTCATTTCGAATCAATTCGGCATTGTAACCTACATATAGTTACTTTATACCTTAAAAGACATTAAAAATTGGAAATAATAAAATTGTAATCTTTCAATTGTAATAATACTTAAACTTTATTGGTTATTCTAAGGAATAATTAGGAAACTAATGAACTGAGATTTTATTTTACATCAAGTTTTTTATTCAACCTATGGGACATTGATTACACATTTTTTAATTATTCGGTTGTTCAGAAAGTATTTTTGTTTGTGTGTGTGTGAAAGTGAAAGACAATTTTTATATAGGGAATACATATTTTATTAAATTACATATTATCCATTCGTGTCCAATACTTTTTGCCGTATTTCTGGCTGTAGCATGATTCCACTATTGTAAAAATTTTGTTCTTTGCTAGCAAAAAACTGATCTAGGGGAATTTTGGCCACCTCATTTGAAGTAGCGGTTTTATCGTCGAAAACGTTTTGCAGAGACCGGAACAAATAATAATAAGATGGTGCCAGATCTGGAGAATATGGTGAGAGGGCAGTATATCCCATCCAAGCTCTAAAACTGTTTGCGAGTTACCAAACTCGCAAGAGGTCTCACATTATATTGATGGAACACCACACCTTTTATGTTGAACAATTCTGAATCTTTCAGTTTGTCCAGCTGATGGCAGTACACCAACGGTTCTCAAACTGTAGGGCGCACCCCTTGGGGAGCGTGACAACTCTGCAAGGGGGCGCGAGCATGTTGAAAAGTCGAAAACAAAAGATTATTTTAAAAAATTATTAATTTACTTAAAGTAAATAAGCAGAATGCATTCTGACATAATAAAAATAAAATACACATTTACACTTATAAATATATCAGTGTTACACAATGCATTTTATATCTAATTTAACAATGCTAAGTTAAGAAAAAGTTTATTAATTGCCAGTGACACTATGGACTTGTCATATATATAACTAAAAACAAAAATTAATACTTATTTCGATAATTTGTACGGTTTGTAATTAATCCCTTAACTGCCAATTAAAACTGATGCAATTCGCTTTCCAATGCCAACCTTTTTGATGTGATGTATTGGGGGGGGGCGGGACACATAATCTGAAATAAGTAAATCCTTCGCAAACATTATCAAGGTTCTTTTATTGCATTCTAATGCCTTCGGAATAATTTTATGGATAGCAGGGCACAGAAGAGACCATACTTCGGAAAGACGTATATATACCTCCGGGAAATAAACGCTTTGGCTTAGCGATACGTTTATTTACGCCGGGGGCAGGCTTAAGTGGTTAAAATCGTAGTTTTGGGGTCAAAGAATAGTAGTATTGAATTCAATACATTGTTATGTATGAAGAGGGCGTGATGAAAATTATGATTGAATATTGGTTTGCGAATATTGCAACTTTGAGAAGTACTGCAGTACACTTTATAATTAGTCGTGGTGTTGTCCGGTAAAAGCTATACATAAAAAAACTGCGATTCCTTTGAAAATCCACCAAACAGATTGCATTACCTTTTTTTGATGAATACTGGCTTTCGAAAGGCCTTGTGCCGGTTCATCTTTTTGACTCCATGATCTCTTGCATTTGGCATTCTTATAGATAACGCATATGCTTCCAAAAGGGATAATTTTCTTGACGTTTGAGAAGCAAACCGCAGACATCACAACACAACGATACAAATTTCTTTCCGTAAGAACTTGAAACACATATATGTCGAGCTTTGAAGTGAAATCTAGGCTTTTTAAGTGGTCCTGAACACAATTGAATTCGATAAATTTAATCTCTCTGCAATCTCTCCCCTGTTTGCATCAATTAGTGCCATGTCCTTATTGTGTCTTGTAAAATTTGCCATTTCTCTTAAATAAACGACACTTCGATGTATGTATACATCTAATTTTTTCTCATGCTTATCTGTTTTTTTATTTTTTTTATTTTTAAAGTTACCACTTTTATACCCGGTGTATATCTCACCCTCGTAAATTTCGGTCTTATTTATTGCGTTAAAACTGCGCGTTATACGCTAGATTTTACGGTAGCAAAATGTACCAAATGAATATTCTTACAAGTTGCACAAGCTTTCTGTAAATGATTCAGAAAGATTATTTAATTAATGCCGAGAAACGATCTGATGGGAAACAGATAAATAATTTTGAATGTAAACAAGTGATATAAAAAAATATTAAGTCAATTCCTACTTAGATCAACAAAGAAAAATTTTATTTTTGATACTTTTTATTAAACAGTTACAATTATAATATAAATATGTATATACACATGACAGAATCACAACATTAAGTGGTAATTAATTTTTATTAATTATCATTAAAGTATCGTATCGTCATCCAACACAATCGTGTCTATAAAATTTCAGTTCAACTGAATGCTTTAAAACGTGAGAACAAAAAATCTTTTAAAGTTTTGACCCGAGTTGCTAAAAATGAAGCCAGCGTGACTGTATAAGTAATTCTTTAAACAATTAATTTCAGTCAATTAATTTTAATTAAGTTATCGTACTGTCACCCAAAACAATCGTGTATTGATAATTTCAGCTCAAATGAGCGATTTAAAATGTGACAAAAACCTTTTAAAATTTTGACACAAGTCGCCAAAAATGATGCCAACGTAGCTGTATTTATAATTCTTTAAATAATTAGTTTTAATCAATTAATTTTTATTAATTATGTTTATATAACTTACTATATTGTCCTCCAAAATAATCATTTATATAAAATTTCAGCTCAATTGAGCGCTTTAAAATGTATCTTATTAACGATTGAAAATTCCACCAAGATAAATAAATATATAGAGTGAGTTAATAGTAGCAATTGAAAAAAAAATGCTAGGTATTCGCGAGTTGAATAAGAATGATAGCAAAAGTTATATTTTTCTTGTTTAAGAAATAAGTTGCAAATACATTATAAAATCTGACTAAATGCCTCATGGTGAGAAGTTCTAATAAAAAATTACTGTAATTTTTAATGATAATATACAACAAATAATATAAAAAAATATATAAGTCAATTTCTACTAAGATCAACAAAGAAAATTTTTATTTTTGCTGCCTTTTATTAAATAGTTACAATTAATATAAATATGCTTATACATATGACAGACTCACAACATTAAGTTGTAATTAATTTTTATTAATTATCATTAAAGTATCGTATTGTCATCCAAAACAATCGTGTATATAAAATTTCAGTTCAACTGAATGCTATAAAATGTGAGAAAAAACCTTTTCAAGTTTTGACACATCTTGTAAATCTTTAAATAATTAGTTTTAATCAATTAATTTTTATTAATTATAATTAAATTACTGTATTGTCATCCAAAATAATCATGTATTTAAAATTTGAGCTCAATCGAGCGCTTTAAAATGTATTTTATTAACGATTGAAAATTCCACAAAGATAGAAATAAATAAATAAATAGATAAATAAATAAATATATAGAGGGTGTGAGCTAATAGTAGGAATTGAAAAAAGTTTGCTCTTTGCATTAGTTACTATTCAGAAAATACGAGTATTCTTTCAATGTTTCAAAGTTAAAAACTATTTTAACCCTCTGGCCGGAACATCAGTTTTTTTGCCGCACTGAGAAATATCCGTCTGATAGACGGGTACGTAAATTTTTTTGAGTTTTATTACCTTAAGGACTATTTTAAATGTCCTTATAGCTCATGAAATTGAATTCGGCTCAAAAAAGATAAGTGGTGTTAAATCAAGCACAACAATACATTTTTATCCCTAGAATTGTGACTAGTATTTTTATATAAAAACTAATTAAAAACTATTTATATTCATTTAAAAATAGTGACTAGTATTTTTATAAAAACTAATTAAAAACTATTTATATTCATGTAAAAATAGTGACTAGTATTTTTATATAAAAACTAATTATAAAAACTATTTATATTCATGTAAAAATAGTGACTAGTATTTTTATAAAAACCGATTAAAAACTATTTATATTCATGTAAAAATAGTGACTAGTATTTTTATAAAAACTAATTAAAAACTATTTATATTCATGTAAAAATAGTGACTAGTATTTTTATATAAAAACTAATTAAAAACTATTTATATTCATTTAAAAATAGTGACTAGTATTTTTATAAAAACTAATTAAAAACTATTTATATTCATGTGAAAATAATTCAAAATAATAATACCAAACACGAAAACACTCTAAGAATATTGGTGTCATAGATGGTGATAGATACGAAATACCGCACATATCGTGAGTTGAAAAAATCGCCATTTACCACCACGTGATCCTCTCACTGGGTAGAGTCCAACAGAAGATTTAAAGGCACTCCACCCCAAAAATCATACCACAGCGTTATCTACAAGCATAAAAGTAAATCATCCCCACCTGAGTGTCGGATGTTCCGGTCAGAGGGTTAATTACTTAGAATTATTATGCCTGCTGATTTTCAATATGAAATATATTTGATATATAATGTATAAGCGCGCGCACTTACACGGGAAATCGCAAAAATACCATATTTACTCGAAGCTAAACCACACCTTTTTTCCGATATTAAACCTACTGAAAATCGGGTGCAGCTTAGAATCGAGGGAAAAAATATTCGTTGGATGGGACAATTACAGCATTACAGGTTTATGTATGTATTTTAAAGTTTATAATACACTGAAGTGCGACTGAATTAGGGATAAATATTTAGTAATGAGTTGGGTTTTCTCTGGCCTTGATAACAGCTTCCACACGACGAGGCATAGATTCAACATGTTTCTGGATACGTTTCACTGGAATGATTTGTCAAATATTGGCCAAAGATGTCCATAATTCAATAAAGCTCGTTGGTGCTGTGTGATAGCCTTTCACGCCTTGTTCCGAAACATCCCAAAGATGCTTACTATTCAGAATTTAAGTGTGGACTTCTAGGTGGCCAATTTATGACATAAAAGTCAAAGGAATGCTCATCCAACTAGCCAGTAGCAAACCGGGACTTGTGAGAGGTACAGTTGTTTTGCTGGAAAACTCCATTACCGTGCGGATAATAGAACAGCATAAGCGCATGCAGAGAACATCCAGCAACTCTACGTAACGAATTGAATTGAGGGAGGTTGGTACACGCACCATGACCACCCCAGACCATGATTGAGCCTTGTACAGTTCCAAACTGACATGCAGGCTTCATGGCTTCATGAGCCTGACGTCAAATTATTAGCCTCCCATCGGCGTTAAGTAGTCGGAATTGAGACTCATCACTCCATGTTACTCCAGTCCTCTACACTCTAATCTCTGTGCTCTCTTGCCCAGGCAAGATATGCAGCCCGATGGCGAGCTTTGAGTAATGGTACTCTCGTAGGTCGATGGCTCCCGAAAACCATTCGGTGAAGCGAGCGTTGAACAGACCATCTAATGACTGGCACTGTCATTCAACTGTCTGATAATTTAAGCTAATGTTTGGCTTCGCTGGTTATATATATATATATACGTAGAGTACACCTGAGCCGACTGTCACTACGCATTGTCAAGGCTAATTATCCTTTGCAGTTTGCCTGATCGCTAGTTTTTTTTTATCCACCATCAATGTAATCTTTGTATACTCTTGACACTATCGACCTCGAAAATCCTAGTTGTCTGACTATTTCAATGACTAATTGAATGGCCCATGCGTCACGCACCTACGATTTGTCATCCATAGAAGGCGTCTGAATCAGACAATTTACCCATACTGACAATTCTAATAACTAATTCAGAACAACCCCAGTACGTGCTATATATGCAATTTATCACATATCCCTCACTTCCGCATAAATGATACGCAGTGCCACACGATTTGCATAGCTCTTGCTATCCCTAATTCAGTAGCACGTCAGTGTATTTGTAAAAAAGTTAATTATTCACTTCTTATTAGTTCTCAATTTCAATTTATTTTAATTTCATAAAATTCATTTTACACTATTTTACCTTTTTCATAAAATCTTGTTGAGAATTTGGGGTGCGGTTTAGAATCAATGGTGCCTTAGATTCAAGTAAATACTGTAGTTATGAAGAATTTGGCGTCGAGTGGAGCAAAAGGGGCTAATACTATTGCAACACATCTTGGTCTGTCTAGTCTATGTAGCAGCCACCTCACTTCAAACATCCTAGAAATTTACAACTCGATAAATTGACCAATAAGGACTAAAGTAGGTAAATAACAGTATATATCGAGTTCTTCTAAGGTACTGTTACGGCGAATCCATACCAATTGTGTAACAGAAAATATTCTATGCGGTTGGAATTAACATTCGTTTTCTTCTGAGTTTTTCCTTTTACATTTCTAAGATAGTATATGCGAATTCTTGAGGTGATCAAATGTTTTGTCTTGGGAACGGAATTGCTTTGAAAATTGACAAATTTATATCCAAGCAAAAATTCGAAGATAGTTTTAAATTTTATTAAGAACTGGTGTAAGTAAGCATTTTGATAAGAAAGTAAGAATTCTTGCTGAGTGTTTCTTGTTTCAAGTATAACTACTGAAAAATTATTTTTTTCTCCAAATCCTTATTAAAACAAATTTTTGCAATGAAAACAAAAAGAAATAAAAATTAAGGAGAAGGGAAAAAATCTAAGAGATTTATAAATTGTTTACGAAGACATTTATTTCTGTATTAAAAACAGGTAGTGTCTTTTTTTTATTAGATTTAATTTAGATTTAATTTTAATTTGATTCTGTCATTTTGTAGATAAAAAATTAAATTATAAGTAGCTGAAGTTTCATTACAAGATGAACTCTTTGTTTTTTTATTCAGAATAAATTGGAAATTTAAAACTTAAATACGAATTTCCTTCATTTTTGAAATCCTGGTAACACTGAACATGAAGACTAGTTCTCTTTTCATCTTCTTCCATTGAATATTTGTTAATAAATAAAAAGTACCTTTTCAATACTTCAGGAAAATATTCTGTGTGATTGCTATTTTGAAATTCAGAATTTTATCTTTTTGAAAGTCATTAATTAGTCCCTCAGTTATGATATTCTTGTTTATTTGTAGTTTTACTTTTGAGGCTCATTCAAATATCAAAAATCTTCAAAAAGCTTTTCTTAATAAGTAATTTAAGTATTAATTTACTTTTTTAAATTTATTTATGTTAATCATTAAAAACGTCATTTCTACTATAATAATTCATATCAAATTATTATTGTGGTAAAATAATTTTTTAATAAAATAAGTTTCCATAAAAATGCTAAAAATTTCTTTTTGTATCCACCTAAATTTTTAAGCAATTGTTTATTAAGAAATGGACAATTGTAAAACAGAACTAGTTTTTTTCTGAAATATAATCATTAAAAATAATTCTGTGCTATATTTAATTTATTTTATTAATATTTTTCAATAATATTGTTGTATGTTTTAATTTTAAATATTTTTGAATCTAAGTACAATTTGCAATATAATTTCAAAATAGTTCGTCTAAAAGTAGGAAATAAACATTAATAAGAAACTTATAAAGAAATAAATCAGTTTTGAGAGTTCTTATTATTTTTCCATGAATTTAGCAAGAATTTAGTGTTTATTAAGAATCTTTAAAAATAAACACGTTACAGTCAATTTGTTTTCTATCATTTATCAGCAATTATTTTGTTTATGCTTTGAATCTCAAAAATAAAATAAAAATGAACTACAGTATCACAGCAATAGGACAAAATATATTTCGTATCTCACTTTCGGAGTGCAAAAATTTCTTGAAACAGAAAGATATTTTTTATTAAACAAAAAATGCAAATATTTTTCTACACACTCTTCAAATTTTTAACAAATAAAAGAAGTATAAAAAATTGGCTTTACTGAAGAACTACAGCTGTAATAGTTAAAATAATAGAAAGTTAGTCAAGCACTTTACAAACTTGTTTAGTTAAGCACTTGTTAAGAAGATCCTATCTATCAAAAAGCTATTGTAAAAAACTGCTGAGTAATAGAAAACTACCACATATTCTGGTAGTTAGTTTTTCTACTTTCTTCAGCACTTTTTATAAGATTGATATAATACTTAATGTTAATCAATATCTTTCTTTCCAAATCAGTTGAACAAAAGTTACATTAAAAGTTTTTTTCCCAAAAGTCATAAACCTATTCTCTAATTTCTTATTTTATTTTTTAAACACCTGAAACTTTAAGAAATAAATCGAAAAAATAAACAAATTGTTAATAAAACTGTAGCAAAATAAATAACTATAACGTGTCGAAAACTACATTTTATATTGCAAAATTGTGAAATAAAAACGCATACAATGTACTTTTTTCCTTTAATTCTTTTTAACTTGCAGAACTTTTACGGATTATCTTAATAAGATATTGTTCGGAGAATGTTTTAGAAACTCACATATTGAATATAGAATAAAGACTTAATTGCTCTTTTACTTCATCAATGGATACTGACAAACTTCAGCTTGAAATAAACAACCAAAAGTAAACTTCTAGCTTGCAGAAACAGAGAACATTAAATATAACTAGATAAACTGAGATGTATATTGCACAAAAAGTATTAAATCTAAAGCTAAATTTAGACTTGGACCCAAACCTTAATTTATTAGCGAATATGTAACAAAAATTCAATACCTCTTACATAGGATGTCAACTTACTTTTAAACGTATAATATTTATTTCAATTGTATAACCAGTCTTATAAGCAATAATAGCACTAAAAACGAAAGAAAATATAATGCATAGAATATTCAATTTGTAAGTAAACAATATTGTTTTATTATAAAATCATTGATTTAAGTTCTTTTTACAAGCTAATAGTTTCATCCTGATTATAGTATAAATTTAATAGTATAAAATAAAGTATAAAAGTTATTGCTGATAAATAACTAACAATATCTCATGCCTTTTGTGAATGTATTAGCATCAAATTGGCCTTGTTACTTGTTGTATTTTTGTTTATGTAAAATGATTCAAAACATATCTTCTCTCTCAAGGAAAAATTCAAATTAGTAATTAAACAAGATTTTTTTTCATTAAAATATGAATTTCTAATTTTTTTAATTGCTTTTCACTGTTATATTCAACTGATGTACAGGTATTACAAGGTTCCTGACACTAATAATAGGTATTACTGACATTAACAAATTTCTAAAGAATGGAATATTTATATAATGATATTTAAAGAAATATAATGGGAAAATATAATTAAGTATTTCTAATTGCAATTAAAATACTAAATCTTAGTTAAGAACTCTTTTAAAGATAAAAATAGTGGGTCTAAGAAACCCTAAACAAAAAAGGAAATGAATAATACGAAATGACAGAAAACTCAATTAACTAGAAGTTTAATTATCCATGAAAAGGAGCTTGGAATAGAAAAAAAGTATGAAAAGGATTCCAATAATATGATTAAAATATAGGAAAAAAATCATTAAGTTTCTGCAATTATAATCAAGTATAAAAAATTATCCGTGAATCTTAAAATACACAATTTACTCTTCCACATTTAAAAATATATTTAAATCTTGCGTTTGGAGAAATTTTCTTTAAATGCAGTTAAGACATTTTTGTGTATCACTGGGATTGTATATATTACTCATTCTTTGCTATATCTCTGTTTAAGATATTGAAGTCCAATCATGTGGTTAATTAGTGAACTAATACCATTACTATCCTTTTTTATTTTTAAGCTTACACTGTCATTCAATCTATTGTTTTTATATTTTTCAGCTAAATACATGCTACAACTTAGATAAAATCATTTTGATTAAGTTTTAGGGCTAAGGTTGAGTTCAGAAAAATATTTATCTTCCATCTTTATCTTTTAAATTTGCATATTCAGAACAGTAACAAATAGATAAAAAGTATCTTAATACTTATTACTTAAATTTGACCTTGCCTTAATTTAAAAAGAAGGAGATGGAAATTGGATGGTTAAGTTTCTTTTACATCATATATGTGAAAGTAATACTTTTCTTGAATTTTTTGAAGAAAAGAAACTTTTGAACTAAAACTTAAACCCTATTTAAGTATTATAGCTTATAGTTAGTCGGTTCATTATTTTAATTCGTGATAAATAAAAATCCTCCTTCAAAAAAAAAAAAAAAAAAAAAAAAATCTTAAATTAATTCGATTAAATAATTGCCAATTTTTTCATGTGATCTTGAAAACATCTGAACTATTTTTCACTCTTATTTCAACTTATCTTAATGTTTTGATTAGGAAAGAAAATGCAAAAAAGAGGGTATTTTGATATTATTGTGAGTTTACCGGAAAAGTATAAAAACAGTTATCAAAACAAAATAATTTTTTTCCGGAAATTTTGTTTATTTTATTGTTCTTCAAATCCAAGTGGGCTTAGAGATTTCCCTCTTTATAATATATTATAATATTTCTAGCATAATTTAGTACTAAATTAATTTACGACAAGTAGTAGAATATAATATAACGGATACTATTGCATAAATTTAAGACTTTTATACAATATTGAACGAGTGTTAAAACCGATATTTGACCAATTTACAAAAGCTACTTCGTACATGCCATTATAAAATAAATACGAATATCTTAGAAAAAAGGAAGAATATATGATTACATAATTTTTGTAAAATTCTATACGTGAGCTTCGTATATTTCTTGAAAATTATTATTTACAGCATGAAATCTTTTCTCTCCGTATTTTAATTATAATCATACACTAAGATAAAGAATAAAATCTCAATATTTTGCAGTGGAAAAGTTCAGTTCGACTGTTCAAAATATTATCATTCATAAAGAGTTCCCTTATTGTTGTTAAATAGTTCTTTTTTAAAATCAGATAAGTGATGAATTTGAAAATATTAAACGAACAAAAAAGAGCATTTAGTCTTGGTTTTATTGAAGATCTATGGTGTGGAGTTGCTATCGCACGGTTGAATCTGTCGAGATTTTCATGGCATGGAGTGGGAATTTAGAAAGAAGGGCACCAGCTCAAATGTTTTCCTTGTCACTTGAACGGTTGATGAGGTCCATCATATATGACCCTTGTGTTACTCTAATTAAAATAAATAAATAAATTAATTAAAACACTTGTAAATTATGTTCAGCATTTTTCTACGAAAGGTATATTTTGAATTATATGCCATGGACTCCACCAAAGGACCCATGTTCTATTAAGGAACTAATGCGGTCTCAACGGTCACGTAGTTTCTCATGGGAAAGTATCCAAGATCGAACAATCCGATGCTTATGTTCTAAGGCAAGTCAACCTTTGACCTCTCTTTATACAGCCGACAGTAAGGTAATCGGCGCAGTTCCCACACCAATCCTCGGTTTCAAAGTCCACCGCACAAGGGGTGACAAGGACCAATGGCCGAATATTTATCCGGGCTACGTACAAATAGAAATCCTGCGTCACGCAAGGCTTGAAAAGACGTGACGTATTTCATCTTAAAAGAGACATCAAAAGGAGAAACCCAGAAGCTTTAGAGCAGCTTCTACACACTTCAACACTATGACACCCCAATACACACGAACGAACTCTCTCTCCCGTTGACTTCCAGATTCGTTTGAACTATTCAACACCTACAGTGACCTATCAAGGCTTCAGATGATGAGCATCCCAACGTCATCCTAAGGCAGCCTTTTCTGTCCTTAACAGCGACCTCAGCTGGGCTGTGCCTAAACATATACATAATTTTCAATCAAAAGAAGAGCTGCATTTTTACATTCTGTGATATCTATCCATGGAAAAAATGTCATATTTCTGGAATGGTTTGAAAATATTTTTCTTATTTAAGCAGAGAAATATATTTTAATTAAGGAAATTTGTTTTAGTAATGGAAAAAGTACCTGCAATTTATCTATCTTTCCAAACAACAACTTTTGGAAGTACGGTGCAGAATTGTATTAGAAAAGTAGTAAATGATATTGTTTAGATAAATCACGGGATGAATGAATAGAATGAAAGGAAATGAAGAATTATGAAATGGGCTGAGAAATTTATCAAGCATATATGATTAAATGATATTTATGTAATTATCTTCAATAGGATTATAAAGAGAAATGGAATTGGTCATAATCACAAATAATGCTAAAGCCTTTTATCCATTCTTCAGATGTTTTTGTTTCTGGAGAGAGATCTACGAGCCACTTTATCACATTTCGAGATGGTGAAAGAAAAATAGTATCAAATAATTGTCGCCTACTATCATTCATTCCGTGAGGGGTGTGAAAGAGATTAAACCACTCTTCTATAGTTGTTGATAATATATTTGGAAGGGGTTTGGCTAGAACGATCAATGAAATGAATCTGAGCCTTTCTTTGTAGCTCAGAAATATAAACACTTGGTAAATAAGCACACAATAAATTAATTAATCTTTAAGATTTTAAGAACTCTTGAGTATAGATTGATTTTTGATTAAAACAAGTTTAAATCAAATTGTATATTGTATCCTCCATGGTAGTTATTATTTTTTGTAAAATAATAAAAACTGCGATACATACCGTCGGAAGTAAACCTTCTGTTTACCTTTTGGACTGTTTATTGTTGGAAGTAAACCTTCAACCTGCTTTTACCTTACTCTTCTATATCACCTAGAATTTCCGCTAAGCGAAGCAGATGTTAATGCGGTTTAATCATAGCGCTATCGAACGTGCCGTATTTAAAAATATTTCAAAAATGTCACTTCAGTATACACAATTGCATTTAAGAAACAGAGTACATTCATAACATTAAATTTACACAGTTAAAAAAACATTTAGAAAACAATTTTTGTAAGAAAATCTTACCTTGTAAAATTATCATCCTATTTATTTTCCATCATATATTATTTTCATTATGTTTTATGCAGTTATTAAATTAAGGTTCATTACGTATATATTTCTCACCAGGTCACAATCATATATCCTAATTTTTTTTAACACTTTATTTAAACACGCGAAGATTTAGTAATCAGTAATAATAACTAATTAAAAATGAATTTAAACTAAAGAAAATACCTAAATTTCAGTAAAAAATGACTACATTTTAAGTATAACATTTACTAAGACCCACATGAAAATCTGAAATTGCCTCCAAAGGTTTTTAGCAAATCTAACAGTTGCAGTTATACAATTATCTTAAGTTAATTTGGGTATTAAAAATAATAATTAATCGAGGCTTTGCAACTTTTCCCCAGTTTTAAAAAGACAATGTTTACATTTCTATCTGTCAAAATGGGCGTGGTAAATCAGCTGATTATTTTTTAAAAATCCTTTTAAAATACTTCTAATTCATATAATGGCTTGTATGTTATATCACTGGAAAGGTCTTGATTTGGAGATTTTAGAAATATCAAAAACTCTCAAATTCGATTTCCAAATAGTTTTTACCCGATTGACTGCTCTTAATTTACATAAAGCTTTGTATAAAGTTCTTTTCTCCTTTGACACATCATTTCTTCCCTTAACTGGGCACTTCACGTGCAGGGTATGTCATTTCCCTCCGCCTAACTTTTTTCAAGACTCCATCTAAATATTTTTCGAAAAAATTAACAGTTTCTCATGTAGCTGACTTTAAGGTCATATCCTTTGAAGGGCCTTAGCTTGCAAGTGAATTCTAAATATATATTTTTGGATACCGCCTCTTTGGGTATGTCATACCTTGCGCGTGAATCACCGTTACATTTCTAAATGCATGAGCATGCTTTAAAACCTTTCTTATGCAATGACGTATTATTGTAGTTATAATGAAGAAATGTGATATTTAAGTAATTTAATAGATACAGCATTTAATAAATATAGTACAACAGTATTTTAGGATGAAAAAAGCCACTTTGGGGGGAGGATGAGGAAGAATCGAATGATGAAGAGTATAATAGCAAGTATATATATGATTCCTCTACTGAAATCTATCCAGATAATTTAACGGAGGGAATAATTATCGTCTTTGATAAAATGACCACATCATATTTAATGGCTAGAAAATCTAATCGTTAGCGTAAGACAATATTTTTTTTGTTGTTGAACGCTGCGACAGTAAATACTCAAATTATTTTGTTAAGTAGTCAGAAACCCCTTACCTACTAAACATCGAACCAGATGCTGATTTCTGAAGAGTTTTGGATTTCGATTAACAGAAGAATGCAAAAACCAGAACACAATGCTTCAACGAAATTAAAAAAAAAAAATTAGATT
The DNA here is from genome assembly GCA_019973955.1 of Trichonephila inaurata madagascariensis. Classification (NCBI taxonomy): domain Eukaryota; kingdom Metazoa; phylum Arthropoda; class Arachnida; order Araneae; family Nephilidae; genus Trichonephila; species Trichonephila inaurata. Next base: position 15,118 of record BMAV01006315.1, read on the forward strand.
CAGTGGAAACATCGCACTCACTCGTGACGAAAACAAAAGGAGAGAAACAATGGACTGAATATCCCAATAAGCAGAAAAACTAAATTTATGCCTGAAAAGTGTAATATACATATTGTATTTCCTACTTTCCCCCCTTTTTTACCTTTGTATGCCAATTTTAAGATAAAAACAGAATATAAAACATTCTTGGGTATGAGAAACCCTGCGCATGAAATTAAGGCGTTTTTTTTTTGGCGCGTGAAGTGTCTGGTTAATATATAAATACACGTGTTCAGCTTATTCAAAAGATTGAGGGATTATTTTTATGACTGTTTTTAAAGATTTTAGCACGATTGAATGCTGGATTAATATGTTTATAGCTTTTGGAATTTAACTATTTGTTTTAATGTTCATAAATTTAATGTTTAAAGTTTTTAAGACTTTCTTTGACTTAATGATTCTTGAGTCTTACTGCGTAAATGATCGCGGAATTAATATCATCATAATTCGCATCGGGGACAAATATTATTTAATTATTTTTATATTCCACAGCACAAGAGGGCACATAATAAGCATAAAAATTCATTTTAAAGCACATCATATCAACTTACAAAGGAGGAAGGCAATTACCATCGCCGCGAACAGTTCCTCTAATTACTACTTTAGAAAAAAGGAGTTTCCCACACCAAAAGAACTAGTAGTGCCATCTGGCTATAATTTGACACCCAAGTAAAGGTAGCTTGAAATATACAATGTTACATTGCTTATTCTCTTTGTTATGAAATATATTAAGTAAGGTGTGTGCAGGCAAAAATTATTTATTTAATCCACTTGATGTGAAGCAGGGGGAAAATATTAATTTTATATTTTTCTTAAAAGGAATGCAAAAAATGAATGGGAACTCGAATCTACAATTGACTTGTGGTATTTTTCTTTTTCAATTCGCTAGATTCGGCTGAAGTATCACTACAAATATTTATTTTATTTAAAGTTAATTATTTGCTAATACTTACACACAGTTAAATTTATATTGCTTTAACAAAATAAGGATGAATTATAAAAAAATATTTTAAGAAAGATGTACTAATAAAGAAATTGATGATTCAAATGAAGTTAAGAACCTACAATATTGTAATTAAATGACAAAGGTTTTTATCTTGAAGCTTGATAGGATCACGCATTAGTTTCTGCAGTGTGAACCTGGACTCGTCTCTGAAGAAAACAAAAACCCATTGCTGTCTGGTACAGGAAACGTGGTGTTTTACCCAAACAAAATGGGCACATCTCTATCATCAGTTAAAAAAAAGCCTACAATTGGTCAACATGCATAGATACCTGCATTGTGAAGGTGTGTTCACTCCACAGTAGTAGAGTTTTGGTCCCTGATATGACAAAATGATCTACAACGAGTTGAGGCACAATAGTGCTTCTTTTCTGTCAGGTCGAAACAGATAGAATATGGCCTTTCTTAGCTATAATAATTTGTGGTTGACCTGGAACATATCTTCCAGACACGGAATCTTCAAATTTGAATTTATTATACAGTCACTCTGAGCAACACACAGGTGCCTTAGTAAGCTGTTTAGCAGTATCAGCTTGTGACAAACCCATTTCTATCCATCCGAACAATTTACTTTTCTTTTTCTTAAATTTTGTTTATTAATACCAAAAGAATTTCAGAATATTTTTTTTATTTTATTTTATGTTACAATATTTAACTTTAAAATTTATTCAAAAAATTTCATCTACGTTTTTTTTAAAAATTAAACTTAATCCTTTCTTAATATTTTATCTGACGTTTACGCACAATTATTCTAAAAAGATATATAGCTTAATAATGTACAAACTATTAAAGTCAGCTTTTGCTTTAGAAAAAAAAACTTAAATATTTATGCATATATAAACTTTTTCTTCAAGATCACAGAAAATATTTTCTTGAAAATACCATAAAGAAGGCCATATTATTTAATTATGATACATGTCTGGTGAAAAAAAATGGACGTGTAATTCTATATTCTTATTTGACATCAAAACATTGCTCAACATGTTTTCCACAAACAATTTTTCGCATTTATGAGCTTGCTTATATGAAATTATAAAAGCTTTTTTTTTTATATATATATAAAAAAATAAAAGGATGTACTGTCAAATAACATATCAATTATTATATATTCGCAAACAAAAATTCCATAACTTGTTTTCGAAGTTAATTTAACAAAATATTTATATTTTTAAATATTTTTTTTTGAATCATAAAATTGAATAACACATTACTGCAGCCATTCCCTTCCGTGTCTGATATTTAATCCAATTAGATGAAATAGATGCACATATTTTACTGTAGAGGTATTAAAAGTGTAGTATTATCGTTGGATTACTTTCATCAATATTCATTTGTTTTTCGTCTATTAAAATATCTTTTGGTGGATTAATTTTAAAATTTTTGAAAAATCATTTATACATTTTTATAATCATTTCTTATTATTAAATAATTAAAAAATGTATTTGTATATTTATAAATCATGTGCTATAATGCTTAATTGATTGCCATTCCTGTAACAGATTGAAAAGAGAATTTGGGAAAAATATATTCTCTTCCATGAACTTTTGTACAAATAAAATCCCAACATTAACCATGTCTGTTTTTTTTCATGTTTTTGGATAAAATATTTCAACATAAAGCAGACAGTTCTTTTGAGTGCAGCTAACATTAATAATTTTTTTTAGTCTTTATGTTAGCTATGGGCACTTCCTAAAATTGGTATTCCGTCTTCTTTTCTGTGGTTTACATCTTCCTGTTTGTCCTTTTCCTATAAATTCTTTCATGATAGGTATAATAAAAGTATCTGCACTTAATTTTATTGACTATTGATTATATGAATACATATATTACTAAAGATAGATTCTAGATGTCTGAAAAGGCATATAATTTTGCTTTCTCTCAGGAGATCCTTTTTTTTTCTAAGATTCAATTTTCACAGTTATTTTCAAATTTTTGTTTTTCATTTATGTCTTAAGGTATCGAATTACCCTAAAATGGTTACTTTTGAAAACAATTGACACATTTTTTAATGATTTTATTTTATAGGTCATCTTATCGGCTTTATAAAAATACCAACTTTATCATTTTCCACTCACTAGAACAAAAACTACAAGTGTTTTAACAATGGCTGATGCTTCTACTTTAAAAAAGATGTCATATTTTAAAATGCATTTTACTCGAAATGTGTTTTTTTGAGCATGCTCAGACGGGGATAACGATTGCTCAAAAAGTTTGGAAAATAATTAACTGAAATGTTTTGTGTATGTTCTGTGTAATAGTAGAAGTATTTTACCCTTTAGATTTATCAATCACTGTTTTATTACAAAATTTACAGTCCCTTATGTGAATATAATTACTGTACTTTAAAGCAATTTCGTGTAATAACTAATAAAAAGTACTCCAGTTTTTGTAAAAATTAAAATATCTACTATCCTGATGGTCTTTTCAAAAATGAATAGCAAAGCAACACATCAAAATCGAAAAATTGAAAATTTGTTCTTAAACTTTTTAAAAAGTGTGGGTCCCGTTAATGTAATTTTTTCTCAATTTTTACCAATGTTTTCTCATTTTAGCAATTATAATTTCTTTTGCTGTTCTTAATGTTAGAATATTTTTCTTAAAATGTTCTAAATAAATCTAAAAACCACAAGCAAATCTCCTTACCTCCATTAAAAAAAAAAGTTGTTGCAAGTAGCCGGGAACCATTAAAATCTAGGAAAAACCAACAAATTGACAAAAATTTTCAATATTATATATATTTTAAACATTAACTCTCTTTATGTAAAACATATTCCATAGTCTTAAATTGATAAATTATTCTTTATGTTAGTGTTAAATACTTTTGATTTAACTAAATTAACTTATTTTTTTGCAATTTTGAACGAATTGAAAACTTGCTTATTATATTTACTGAAAATAAAATAGTATTCTTTAAGAAAATCCGAACAAATTAAGGTCGTAACGGTTCCTATCCACGCATTTCATTAATCCACCGGGAAAAAGTATTTCTTAACTATTGTATGTTTATAAAATCGCTTTCCATGGAATAAATGCTACTTATTTAAATGTGAGTTGCTACTTAAACTGTAACGAAGTTAGTGAGAGATAGTCGATGATCGTTAGGCTGCTATGAAAATTAGATTATATGAGTTAAGAATAGCGGGCCGAGGAGTTTCAAAAAAAAGGATTATCCTTCTAGCTGAATGTTTATTCGTCAAGCCAGGACGATGAATATTTCGTTGGACCTTAGAGAAAGATAAGTGATCTAATTATTTGTTATAGAATTTTAGATCAGTAGTTTAAGTTGACCTCTCCCTTAGTTTGAAAAGAACCCTCTGATTGTAAATCGAAATCAAAATAAAAATGTTAATTTTATTAGATTTTCTGTTTATTCGGTATCTCCAACTTCACCAGCTACCACGCGGTCGCAACAAGGCAAAGTAATTTTTCATGATGTAATTAAAAAAAAATGGCAAATAATATGTAATTTATTTCATGAATATAAACAACCCTTATTAACAAAGTGGGCTGGTTCTGCCAAGTTTACAAAGATTCTAAATTTTACTTTATTTTTTCAATATATTGGGAATAAGATTAAAAAATCAGCTAAATGTTCAAAAATTCACTAATTTGAAACTATCTAAGACCAGTAAAAACTGCATGAAAAGTTGAATTTTCAATTTGCAATCGGATTGCTTACTTTAACCTGCTTTTATCGGAACACTTTTACTAGGATTTTAGGTTGTGGTTTTATATTTAAAACATTGACAAAAAAAATAAAAAAAAGAATATGGAAATTTGTAATCTCTTGAGTTCCTTTTTTATTAAGATTTTACATACACCTATACTCTTTAATATCTGTGTTTTGTTTAAAATCAAATAATAAAAATAATTGCACAAATTATCTAAGCGTTCAAAAAACATAACAATTTTTCTAAGCCCACATTTCTGAAAATTTAATTAATATTCGTTTTATTTGTCTTTTATTGAGTTCCTTATAATCTTTAATTTTGCATTATCTCAGGGTCTGAGATGAGTGTAAGCAGGTCTACTAAGAGTTTGGAAAGACATCGTATATTCCAATAAAGCTAATTGAGTTCGGATATTAGCATATACAATTTGAAATTAATTAAAGGGACAGCGATGCCATTACGAAATTATTATCTCCTTATTTATAACCACTTGAATCTGTGAAAATATAGTCAATATTAATTCGTACAGTATACACTTTATTTGAAAAATAATTCCAGCGCTACACAAATAAGCCAAAAATCAATTACAAAAAATGTTAAAAATTAGTTACGGAATCGCGAACTTGGGCCACCTCTGTTTATATGCATAATTCAGTAATTTAAAATATAATCTTTCTATAAAAGGTTTTGTCTTATTATTAGCTCAAATTTTATTCACAAAAATAATTGTACAGTAAGATCTAGATTTTAAAGTCGTTTTTTATTTAAATTTCTTATTTCTCCCTCATAATGACAAAACAAAGCGATAGAAGTAATGTAAAAAGCATTTTTCTAGTTTATTTTTTATTTTTTGAGAATGAAATTGTGTTAAGGTGACTGCCTACCTTTAAAATGTCGTTTTTCGTCTACATAAGGCATTTTTCTTTTATTTTAAAATCTTATAGTTTGAACATTTTTCTTTCCAAAACAGTTTTTCTTTTTCCATTACGTGAAATAGAAATAAAGTTATAGTGATTTTAAAAAACATCACTCTATGCAAAAGGGCAGTAAGATAAAACTTTAAATGAGTTTTTCTCAAAATTATGTTTTCGAAAGAAACTCTTTGCCAGATACATGATATCTTAAGAACCGAAACCAGACAACCTTTTGAAATTTTGTGGGAATGTTTATTATGCTATTTAACATAAAGTGGACCATAAGTTTTGTTGTAGGTTAAATATTTTTTCATTTAGGATAATTTTTATAAAGAAAACACTTAAAAAATATCAAAATTTTCATATTATTATGTATAATTGTCTGTAATTTTTTTGTGTTTTAATATTTCTCTTAGATTTTGGTTCATTTTGAAAAGCACCATATTATGTATGTTGTGTATAAAGAAAATTATATGATAATTGTATTAGAAATTTTTATAGTGTTATCCGTTTTAGTAAAAATTCGGTAAACGTTCCTTGAAAACAACCAATTTTTGCTAAAAAAACAATATTTATTTAAAATTTTTATGTATTTACATATTTTTTTTATTTTTTTTCCTAAAAACACTCAATTTGTTTCAAAAATTTGTTTTGATAAAAAAATTGGGTCCGAAGGTAGACAGTCACCTTAATTTTTCATGTTAAATTGCTCTTCATAAAAATATTCAATTTTTTTTTAATTATATATAATTAAACATCACACAAATTCTCATCTTCGCCACAAAAAAATTTGTCGGACGGAAAGTATTTCGGTACCATAAACAAATTTTAAAAATACTAGCGCTTAATATATAATACTCCATAAGAATTAAAAATAAGATCAAATCATAGAAAGAAAGAAAATATCAGTGCCAGTACAGAGTACGGGCAAACCAGTTGCGGCCAACTTTTAGTAGCCCGTTCATGGTACGGGAAAACAGCTGGAGAAGTTAATAAAAGTTTTTCAAATTAAATGATGCGAATTAAATTCTCATGAAAAATATGTTATACATATTTTCTCTTCTAAAGATACTATAGAAGTTTGTGCTTTAAATACATCACTATTCATCAAAGAAGATATGTATAAATACATTTTTGCGTGCTATTCTGAAGAAAATAAGCCTAATTTTAATTATAAAAGAGACGTAACATAATCAATGGCAATTTTTTTGGGGGAACTGTATGTCTGAAAAGCGATATTAAAATATGAAAAAGTATATATACATAGAAATGTCTCTCTTCTTAAAAAATTTTTTCTATTAAAACAATAATATGTATTTCTTGTAAACAATAGACAAAGAGTCTGAATAAAATTCGTAAAAAGAGAACAAATATTTAAATAAAAGTATATTTTTAACAAAATAATTACCAAAATACACGGTTTTGTTTTAGCCGTAATATAGTTGCAGTTAAAAAGTTATCAACAGGCCCTGATAAAATGTTCTGTTTTGGAGATTTCTAGCTTGACTATGGCCCTATTTCCACATTGCTATTCCACAACTTAAAAATATTTTTTAGTTTATTCAGGGTTCTGTATATCCTGTATATTCTTTATTATAAATTTCGAAAGCTTTAAAAAAACTTTTGATTTAGAAAAACAATTTTTTGAAATGTTATATCTATTTCTCATTATAAAGATTTCTCATTTCAAAGATTTAATGCTATTAGATATTGGAAATAAGTATAAAAATATTATGAATTTACATCAGAGCCTCTTACACTTTCAATTTTTGGGACCCAATTTCCAATCATTATTTTCATCACACCCCCCTCATATATTAACAATATATTGAATGCAATATTGATGTTCTTTAACGGTAAAGCTACAATATATAACCTTAATTGTAAACCGTACAAATTATCAAGATAAGTATTAAATTTTGTATATGTTACATTTTAGTAATAGATATTTTAAGTAAATTATATATGTATACTTTAACATTACGTTACATTTCATGTCTACATTTATAAGTGTATTATATCAGTGCAAATACATATTTTACTTGTTATGTCTGAATGTATTTTTGTTTGTTTCCTTTTAGAAAATTAATAATTTTTTTAAATAATCTTTTATTTTCGACTTTTCGATAAGCTCGCTCCCCCCACGTAAGGTTATCACGCTCCCTAGGGGGGTGCATCGCACACTTTAAAAAACGCTGATTTGCATCTTATATATAATTGCGCATCAGACTGACTACTTGACCGAAACATCTACACATGCACCCCAGCGTCTAAGGTCACGTAAACTGAGATAGACTTAGTAGGCCATTGTCTGTTGCGCCAATATATATAGTTCAATTCTATATAATTAAGATTCTTTTTTATCATTACAATTCATAAACTGTCGAATTCAAATTTTCTGATTTATTGATATGACCAATTCATCATTTTTAATAAATGGTTTTGGGTTTAATTTACAAAATCTAATTTTTGTGTGATAGAAAAAAGTATTTAAATAACAGAAAATAATGAAAGTTAAAAAAAATAATATAAATATAGTAAATTTAATATTGTATAAACGGCATTCAATTTGGTTTATAAATTATAAAAGTTATTAAACTCATTCAAGTAAACTATGCTTTATATAACAAAAATAGAAAGAATTAAGAGGAAATTATTTTACATTATTAAAATTTAAGAACACTTCATATAGCAACTAGAAATTAATTTTCTTATATATGTACCTCACAATTTGCAAAAAAAAGCAATATACCCCATTTTTGCTAGAATGTTTATTTGACATATGATTCTTCCAATTCATTAAATAATTCTACCTTCCATTTGAAAAAGTGGCAATCGCCGAATATATTTTCTTGATATTGTTCATTCAAGTCTTAAACGGGACGAAAGTATGTAAGAATGGTAATAAAAAGTGATATGCCCCTGAGAAAGGAAAATGGAAAAACCATACTATTTTTGAAAGAAAAAAAAAATGTAAACTCACTCGAAACTCGCTCAACCGTGTACTTCATTTACATAAAAAAGGAATGGCGAAGCAACAGCCGTCCTATCAGCGGAAGAGCTGAGAAAAAAAATCACTGCCAATATTACTTAGTTTCTCAACCTTCTGTTTCCAACTCTGTTCGTTTCCGTTGATTTATGCTTTCCTTTGAAACGTTTTACGGTAAGTCGAAAAGGTCAAAGGTAATAACTTTAGATAAAGAGGAACAAAAGGAAAGAAGTTTTCAGTTTCCTCTTTACTATTCTGTGAAACTGATTCATCTCATTCCTAAATTTAAAAAAATCTTGGAAATTGGTCAAGTATTGATACAACTTTTTGAAATATTTCAGTGTTGGATGGAGTTAATGTTGTCAACCAAGTCTGGAAGAAAGGTTTTCTTTTGAGGTCACTGACTATGTTTGGAACTGTGATTTTGAAAAAATTGTGTAAATGAATAATTTTTTCGATATTTAAAGCCAGTTGAATTGAAATATATGTAGAAAATTGTTTTAAAAATATCATTACAATAAATAAATAAATAAAATAAAATAAAAAAATATTTCAATACAATTTTTTGGCAAAAAATTGATGTTTTTCATAACATTTTTCTTTTAAGATATCCAGCTACGTTCGAAACCGTGATTTTAAAAAGGTACATAAATGGATAATTTTCATGATATTTAATGTCACTTAGATTATAATACATGTATAAAATTGTTTTAAGTACACTTTGAGAAAAAAGTTTATTTAAATACAATACTTCAGCTAAAAATTAACTTAGAAAACTTTTCCAAAAATGTTCTCCTTTTGTGAAAAATGCTTTTTTTCTAACTATATTTTGCCTGTATATAGCTCAGACCACTGTACAGAGGTTCAACTATCAGTTTTGAAAAATTCACATTATTTTTAGAGTTACAAATCATTGAAATAATTATCGGCGTTTTTTTTCTTAAAATTTCTCCCCTATGTTGTCGTAAAACATGGATAAATTCACTTCTAAGTTATATATTTTTAAATTATAGTTGAGCCTCTGTACAGAGGTCTGAGCTATATACAGGCAACATATTATTATAATAGAAGCATTTTTCACAAAAGGAGAATATTTTGAAAATGGGTCAGTATATGATCATTTTTTGTCAAAATATTGTACTTAAATAATTTTTTATTGTAATACTATTCTTAAAACAATTTTACATACATTTTGTAATCTAAGTGACACTAAATATCATAAGTATTATCCATTTATACGCTTTTGCAACATCACAGTTCCGAACGTAGTCAGATACCTTAAGAAAAAAAAATAATTCTATAATAATAATTTTTACCTATATATAGGTATGACTTTCTAAATGGATGTTTTAATGGAATACGAAAATATATGAACTTGAAACAAGAAACATAAAGGTTCTATTCACTGGCGTAGCTAGATCTGAGTGGGCCCTGTACCTTGCGGGCCCCTTTATCGAAAATGATCTTTGTGAAGGAGACAATTAATTACATTTTACGATATTGCACTTACACATGTTGGGGCCCCTGTATCTTGGAGGCCCTCTATCATCGCCCCTGGTTCTATTGTATAAAAGTCTTTTAAGATCAGTATTGAGACTTATGCATGTGAAACTTGGTCCATGTCTCGGGCAGATGAGAACATGGTAAGTATCTACGAGAGGAAGATTTTAAGATTTTTTTTGAGGAATTCAGGAAAATGGAACGTGGCGAAGATCAAATTTCGAGCTCAATCAATCATATAAAGAATCTGATATCGTTAACTTCATCAAAATACAACGAATTAAATGGGCAGATCAAGTTGGAAGAGACAAAGACCACACCACTAAAAAAAGTCGTTAATGCCCAACCAATTGGCACACGAAGAAAAGGCATGCCAAATCTTAAAAGGATTGATGGCCTAGAAAAAGATCTCCTAGTTTTGAGAACTAAGAATTAGAGAAAATTAGCATGAAGAAGGCTAGCCTGGAAAAGGCTTCTTGAGAAGACCAAGGCCCACTCTGGGCTGTCGAGCTACTGAGGGAGGGAAAAAGGTATGACTTTTGTATTCAGGCTGAACTACGATTTTTGAAATATGTAATTTAGAATTGTATTTATTCGCACTTTTTTACATCAAAATATAGAGAAATTTCAACAGAAAATAACCATTATTATTTAAATTGATCGTAACTCAGAACATAATGCGAGTTTTTCAAAAGTGGTGAGAGTTAATGTAATTATTATTTTTGTATTATCTTAGAGAAAGTGCGCTAAAGTTTCAAATCTTCGTCAGAACTATTTTGTATTGGAGTATTCCAGGGATGTCAAACTCTCGGCCCACCGAGAACATTTTTTCGGCCCGGCCAGTAAAGTAACATTCAATAATATATAATCAAATATCGAAATTTCTCCCGAAATAGGAAAGATAATAGTAGAGAAGAGATGTCAATTGTCAGGATGTAGACATTAAAATTTTATTGTTCTTTTATTTATGTTTATTATAATGTATTATTCGAAATAAACTTATATTTCTATGAATAGTGATTTCATTGTTTTGAAGTGAAAACTTCTTTATCCGCGTTGGGCACTTTTTTGTAGGGGAAGATCTTATGGGTCGCGTCACTGAATGCTCATAACTGGCGCACTCGCAGTGTGCTGTGCGCCTTAGACACTGTTGGTCGTTGCGATTCCGAGAATGGGCAGTACATATTAATGGTTGCCATTTATATTTCGCCTAGAAAATATATGAGACAGATACAGCAAATTTTATTCGAAAATTTGATGATTTATACAAAAGAAGGTTCTGAAATACTAGAAAAAGATTTGGCGAAAAATATGATAATATACCGATGATTTTAAGTGAAGATTTCAATATTAACATTGAAGATGATAAAAATCTACCACTAATTGAATTTCTAAATGAAACACTTAATTTAAATATGTCCAATGATCGAACACTCAGTACTACAAAATATAAAACGACGATCTATGCGGTTTTTACGCGATACTTAGATAAATTTGAATCAAACATTTTTCTTTTTTTTTCTTACTTTAGTTATACCATAAACATATTGTATCTTTTTTAGAACAAAATAAAATAATTGAAAGTGCAAAAAGTCTAAGTATTGTTGAAACTAATGATGACAATGATGCAAACAATTAAAATAATGTTAAAAATCAAGTACATTGAAATTTAAGTAGATACAAATACTATCCATAAATAATATGATTGTATATTAATTGTTAATTTTCAATTGAATTGTATTTATATTTTGTCATGATCTTGTACAGCCCGTAATATATTTGAATAATAAAAGACCATATAAACATGCATATAATTGTTGCTCTGAGTGTCAATAGATGTGAAAACCAGATTGATGTTGATAATTTTAGTTCAAACATTATAAAATTTCAAATTTTAATACAAAAAGTTCTCTAAGTTTTCACTTCTATCGGCAGTCTCTATAATTGCCATTTTTATTTATTTATTTATTCTATTTATTTATTTATTATTTTTTTTTGCGGCCCACCAAAAGTAAAGCCTTATTTATTTGGCTCAAGTTAGTTTTTGAGTTTAATACCCTTGGAGTACTCTATAATTGTATTTTTTAAGTTTATAATGTTAGAGCCCAACTATAGAGGGCTCTGAGAAAGTGCGGGTATGTAAGGGTGTACTAGTAGTGTTTACAGCCTCTCACTCGAGAGTGAGACAGTGAACAAAGGTATGCGGCTGTTGCGAATTTACCATATTATTCAGTATTTTAATTAGCGTGTGCTAATAGTATATTTCAAAAGTGTGAAAAAAGGCCTGTTATATTTGTAAAAAAGAGTGTGGAAGGGAATGATTTTGAGTAGTGACTGAGTTATTCCATCCTGACCTAAACATAAACGTGAAATCACTGCGTATGAATAGCCGGGTTTGAGTGAGGTTTCAACAAGAGTAATAATTAACTATTCATAAAAATAAATTACAAAAAAAAAAAAAAAAAAAACTGGACAAGTTAAATTTTTTTAGATATGGATATAGAAATTATAATAAGGGTTTTTTAAGGCTATGCTTATTATGCTTTTTAAGCATTTTAGGAAATGTGAATTCCTATGTATTCCGAAATTAATTATTTTAAAACTAAATTTGTAGAGAATTCACTTTAATATATAGGATGGATATTTTTTAAAGTGGTTTCAAGGAACGAAAAATGTAATTAAATTAGAATTTATGAAAAATACATAACAATAATAATATATAATTACATATGTATATTGATAAGAAACTCTTGCTTAAATTTACGTCAATGACATTCACACATTTTATTTTACGTTAATATTGCCCCAAACAGCGATATTTTAAATATATAAGTAACTATTTGTTTAAAAAATAAGCCACAGTACTTGTGTACCAACGTTAAAAGAACATAAAAATTTAATTTAAATACATAAATAATCAGTCCTACTAACAATATGCGAGTATACTGATATGCAAAATGATAAAATACTTAACCAACCTTTCTTCGAACTTTTTCTTATAGAAAAAATCTAAATAACTTTAAAATTTGTTCTTTTTTGAAAAATGTTGAAGTATGTATTTTTTTACTAATAAATTCACAAAAAAGCTGTTATAGTAGTATACAAAAAATATAATGAAAAATGATCTTTACAAAGGAAATAATGCGTGTAAAATTTATATTTGCTTATCATAAATCAAGCGAAATGATAAAAAAATTTTATTACTATATGATTGATGGTGTAAATATTGCTGACATATTTATATTTTTATATTTAATGTTGTAGAAAAGAATGGAATTATTTCTTCAAAAACTTTTTAAACTAACATTGTTTCACATTTATTTTTGCGTAAATATTATTTCACAAAATTTTCCTATTCGGGATATTTAATAACATATATTTCGATTAATAAGAATATCTAATTTTTTCTCAGCTTAAATAAAAGATTGATAAATGCACTTAGTAAAAGCCGATTAATGGTTATTTAACTTTTACTATATTTTCCTTAATATAGAGTCATGTACAATCACTCAAATAGCGAATTTGTTAACTGAAATATCGGAGATCTTACTTTTTATGTAGCATTGATGTAAACGAAATTCGTCATATTTTTATAACAGAACATAAATTTCACGATATTTACTCATTTTTAATTCTATAATGTGGTTGATTCATTATATTTTAAACATTTCAACCCACTGTTTATTTTTATTATTAACTTTATTTAAAATGTAACTTGTAGAGGACACCAGTATTGGAAAAACGTCATTCTATTCGTAGAAAAATCTTTAAAAAAATTCTCTGTGTCTAGTTACGGTATAGAAATCATTCACTTTAGCGTAAATTTCCTGCATTTTTTTCGCATACAAATTAAGATTTATGATCGTGCCTTGTGATTACTCAAGTAAAGTTCATGTAGCTTTTTTTACGAGTCCCATCAAACTGCCATTAATCATTTAAGATAATCTGGATAATAAGAATTATTTGTGGTTCGAATTATTTTTTTTTACTACATGGTATCTATTCATCTTATAAAAAGTATGTTCTCAAATTTTAGTTTGCTTTATTTTAATTGAAAAAAATATCTTAGGCATATAAAATACTTGCACAGTTTCACGTTTCGCGTTGAATTTTCGAGATTGCATTTATTACTCTCCATCACTTAAATTATATAAAAAAAAAATAGTGTAGAAAAATTGCAATTAAATTATAACCATTGCTCATTCTGAGAAATAAAAGAAAAATGCTGATATCAATTTAATTTTAAAATATTATTAGTTTTTCTTCAAAGTATTTTTCGAAGTTAATAACTTTTGTTGTAAGATATCAAAATTTAATAAGTAAAATTATATTTAAACAAAAGTTGGCAGATTTCCAAGAAAAAATTCGTTTGTATAAAGTGGTTTGAGATACATTTTCCAAGTGAATAGCAGATATTGTTAACCCGGAAGCCATCGCGCAGGACACATAGTCATCCCAGGCTCACGAAATCTTTAATTCTGGGAAAACTGTTTATTCGTTACCAATGACCTTGTTAATATCTTTCTATATGACAATCGTCATGGTAACTAAAATATATTTGTCACATATCTCCCTCATTTTTTGGAATAAAAATACATTTCTTACAGTCTTAACCCTTTGATGGTTATAAACGAGTTCATCTCACAATCGAATCATGCTTCATAATGCGCGCAAACGAGTTCCCGCTTGGGAGCAAGATTTCGACCGAAATGGTTAGAAACGAGCACTACTCGCGTCGTGAAATTTTTACCCAATGCGCGCTGAGGAGCTGACCTCGTTCGCCATTATTATTCTGCATTGGTTATGTTACAAACGAATCCTACTCGCAAAATTTAGTTAGTTTTACTATCTACAGAAGTACGGGTTCTATGAATTTCTTTTCATAATGAAGAGAGATTTTTTTTTTACCTTGTTCTTTTTGTGCGTATTTTGTCTCGTTTCTTAGGATGTTTGTAAAGTAAAATGGCTCAAAAGCGAAAGTTAGATAATTATGATGATGATTATGATTATGATTTAGAAGGAATATCAAGTTTTGAGTCTGTTGAAGACTGTTCTCAGTATACCAAGGTCAGAAGACGATTGAAGACGTATTTATTTAGACCTTTCAATTTAATATTTGTATTTATAATTAACTATTATTATTTTTATAATTGATTATAATAATTTATAATTTACTATTTAATAATTATCATTTATTAATTATTTTAAAGTACGTAAAAACTGTTATTTATGTACTACAATTAAATTTAAGAGATTTTTAAAACGTGTGAGGCGAGCTATCTACGACATCGCCAGAGAAGGATGATATTTTTGGAAGAACGACGTAGGAAAACAGTTGCCACTTTCGACTACTGTGTACTCACAATACTGCACGAAATAAGTAAATGAAAACTGCTCATTCCCCCAACCGTCAAAGGGTTAAGGTATTTGGGCTGACAAAAATCCCCTCGACCACATTTGTTCCAAACTATTTTCTATGAACCGGCTATATTTTTTCCCTGTGAACGACTTAGTGGTTTTGATAGCTGTGTTGTAAGACTCATTATGTTTTATAAATGTAAATAGAAAGAACATAAAAAAATAAATGGCCATCTGCAATCTCTATTGAGTGAAATTAAAACTGATCAAGCAAGGGGAGAACCTGATGACATAATGGATATTAATCATGATAGCGAAAGTAAATTTCAGAAAAGCTATGAACATAAAACGTTAGAGTTGAAAGGAAAATTTTCAAATGCTACCTAAAAAACTCCATCAAGAAAGATATAAAGCTACAAGTGTAGCAGAAGACACTCTGCAGCCTGTCAAACAGACACAAGCAAGAAAAAGTTTGACATGCTATCTGTTGATCTTCAAGAGTAAAACTACAACAGCTTGAACAAAATACTAGAGTTTTGCCTGAAAATATCATTCCTGTAATATTAGTGATGAAAGTCTGTAATTTTTGAGTGCTTTTTAAATTAACATTTTAATTCAGCTTGATTGGATTTCATCTCTAATTATTATCAAAGTCGTTAAGGTATCCGACTATGTTCGGAACCGTGATTTTGCAAAAGCGTATAAATGGATAATATTTATGATATTTAGTGTCACTTAGATTAGAAATTGTATATAAAATTGTTTTAAGAACAGTATTGCAATAAAATTACTTAAGTACAATATTTTGACAAAAAATGAACATAGAATGACCCATTTTCAAAATATTCTCCTTTTGTGAAAAATGCTTCTATTTTAATAATAATCTTTTGCCAGTATATAGCTCAGACCTCTGTAAAGAGGCTCAACTAGAATGTTTGAAATATATAACTTAGAAGGGGGTTTATCCATGTCTTACGACAACAGAGGGGAGAAATTTTAAGAAAAAAACACCGATAATTATTTAAATGGGTTGTAACTCTGAAAATAATGTGAATTTTTCAAAACTCACATAGTTGATCCTCTGTACAGAGGTCTGAGCTATATACAGGCAAAATATTATTATAATAGAAGAAATTTTCATAAGAGGAGGACATTTTGAATAAAGGTTATTCTAAGTTAATTTTTTGCCAAAATATTGTATTAAAAAATTTTTTTTTGTCATAATGTCCTTAAAATAATTTTATACATGTATTCTAAACTAAGTGACACTAAATATCATGAAAATTATACATTTATGCGCTTTTTTAAAATCATGGTTCACAGAACGTAGTCGGATACCTTAATAAATGAAATCTCAAGACCATTTGATCGAAATTTAAAGACTTGAAATGGTGATTTAATTCAAATGACAGAATTGTAACTCTCGTATGGAATAAATTTGACAATAGGATTTTTTGCCTTATTATTTTTCAGTTACTAAAAACAGAAGATTCAATAAAAGAAAAACGCATCATATTAGCAAAAATGAATTGAATTTTAGCCTTCATTTATTAAAAAATGTATATAATTTCCACTTCAGTTTTCTATTCTGTTGCATTGGGAAAAGTGTATAGAATTTCAATAATAAGCTTACGTAGTTAATGTTTCATTATTACTAAACAAGTAACATAAAAAGTTTAAGTCCAATTCCTACTTATTTAACAAAGAAAAATTTTATTTATATATTACCTTTTATTAAATAGTTACAATTTATATATATATATATATATATATATATATATATATATATATATATATATATATATATATATATATATATATATTCTATATATATATAATATGTATATATTCTATATATATATAGAAAAGAAGGTAATTATACTCCTAATTATTTTAAATGTAAGGAATGCTTGAATAAAATCAGTACAGTTATTAAAACATCAATAATGTTTTAGTTATTGTCCTTTCAGCTTTCAAGCACAGATAAATTTAAGGTTTTGCACTTGTATATGAATACTCTTGTATATAAAAAAAGTTTAAAACATTACTCGGTATATATATATATATGTGTGTGTGTTTGTGTGTGCATACGAGGGTGAGTCGGAAAATAAGTTTCCCCTGTCGACTGTGGCCAGAGTTATGCATGAAAGTCAAAAAATAGAATGAGACATTAACGGTGAGACAAAATTTA
>BMAV01006316.1:0-119377 GCA_019973955.1 Trichonephila inaurata madagascariensis
GAAAATGGAAATAAAAAAAAGACTCGTGCATGTGAATAAAAATAGTTTATGTTCTAACTGCTAAATTTTTTTTCTACTTTTATAAAGCAATACGTTTAGAAGTGATGATACGAATTAACATTATAGCAATGTGTTTAAAAGGTGATAAATTTATGTTCTAACTGCTAAAATATTTTTTTATTTTGTTAAAGCAATATGTTTAGAAGTGATGATATGCAATACGTTAAAAAGGTGATAATACAATTGGCATTTAATAACACGCTTTTGTTAGTTAGACCTGTATCAATAGAGACGGACTCTTTGAAATATAAACGATAAGGGACTTATTCGAAGCCCCGTAGACGGAGAGAATAAATACCCTTCAGACCCATTAATTAATATTCATTGAAGAGCAAGACTAATTCTAGGAGCCACATAATTCCGGCTTCAATTATCAAACTCAAGGATAAATTCAACAAAGAATAAATGATAGTTTTAAAAACTAAAAAAACAGGCTTTTATTGTAGATCGAACTAAAAAATGAAAAAATAAAAAAAAAAAGGTTTTTGTAATGTTGTTAGCTAAAACACGTTTTTATAGTGAATCGAACTAAAAAGTAAAAATAATTCTTAATATAAGAATAAAATGATTAACGAGAAAATTAATGTCATTGTGGTAAAAGCGTGGGGTGTGCTTTGTACTACATTTTTACACTAACTCAGCATTTCGGGGGGAATAGAACTAATAAGAAATTATAATAATCAATATAGAGCACCCCGCGCTTTTATTCCAATGATATTAATTTTCTCGCTAATCATTTTATTCTAATATTAAGAAGTATTTTTTTTTAACTTTTTAGTTTGCTTCACCATAAAAGCGTGTTTTTTAGTTTTTGTAAATAATAATTTATTTTTCATTATTTATATAGTTCAATTCAATTTTAAAAGCGTGTTTTTTAGTTGTTTTTTTTAAACTATATAATTTATTTCACCCAAACCTTCTAAACATATGCACTTTTATTTTGAAATAAAATTTCTAGGAAACAATTTTCTTTGAATGCCTCTCGCATCATTTTTTTATTCAAAGTGTAAAACATTCGCAGGGAAAGAGGCTGTTTTTTATTAGCTACTCTAATAAATTTACATAACTTTTTTTTCTGGAACGGTGTTCACGTTCATCGAAGCTGTCTTTTGAAATATACGAGCGGGGGAAAATGATGGGAAACGTCAAAAACAGTTCTAAGAATGTTTATTCCCATTGAATTTGTATTCGGCGCTTGTGGGTGAATAGGGAATGAAAAAAAAACATTACAGTAGAGGAAATAAGGTAACAGTTTTATTTATTGCTTTCACGTAAATAACGCAGATGATGAATTGGTAGTAATGGATGTTTTTTCTTTTTTTTTGTTACAAAAGTGATTGAATTGTACAAAATATGAAATAAAAATATATTCGCTAATACAATAAAAAAATAAATATATCTTTCATTTCAAGCATTTTTTTAAAATCAGTACTAACAATTCTCATATATGTATTGAACACATATAAATGATTATCGGTATTTCGTATAACAAAAAGTTAAATTATATTTTACTAAATACACAACTAAAAAGTTTTACCATGGAGCAGTGGTTCTTAAACATTTGATTGCCGCGGACCCACAAAATTTTGTGCACTCCTCTCTGACTCTCAGTACATGTCTGAGTGATTTAAAGATTCCTTAGTTATCACAAGATGACCAATGCTACATAGCAGAAAACAATAAAAAAAAACCTGAGCTAATATTCCTGATTAAAATACATATTTAGTAGAGTTTTTCATTGGAGCCAATAGGCTCAATTCATGACGTCACATGATAAAGACAAACACGTGTTCCCCATTGAATTCAAAACAAACATTGAACTAAATGTACTTGCTGTTCTATTTGTACAACTTAGATAAAATTTCAAATTTCATATTTAGGTAAAGATGTTTAAATGTTAGGGGAAAAAATTCATCCAAAAAGATTTTTTAAAATTAAAAAAAGATCGTATTTTATGCTTATACTTTTAAATAAATGCATTTTGTATGCATATGTACTTTTAAGAGAAAGTTTCTGCAAAGAGCAAAACTTGTCAACACCGAAGCGCGTGAACGGATTAGCTGGAAACATAAAATAGTTTTTATCGTGTGACTATGACGTAACATGAGTTTTTGAATTGATTGGCTAGAATCACGTGGCTATCATTATCATGTGGCTATGACGTCACATGAATTGAGCCCATTGAGGGATCTAGTCTAGGATCATGCATCTTTCAATTTTCCCACGAGGTTTCACAGTAAGCAAAAGAGTGAATTCTTAACATTAAATAACATCCCTGTGTGGCCCCCGAGGGTTTCAGCGGACAACACTTTAAGAACCTCTGGTATATAGGGTAATAATAATCAAGCTTCCTTCCATACGTAGCATCCTGCAGCCCAAACGGGTGAGTGGCTGTACACCAAATTTGTTTTCGGGATGCGCTGAAGGTACTTTTAAAAAAATTAGCATGCATTACATCAACTTAATGTGTGCCTTAATAACAAATATGTTTTACCACTGGAAAGTTCATGCATTGAAGATTTTAGAAATATTAAATCGATAATCTGAAGATTTTTAGACTACTGACTGCCCTTAAACCCCAGCAACACCACTCTTGGAGGTTGATTTTCGCTAAATCTGTTCTTGGCGGATCTCTACTTCAGGAAAGTAACATGCCTGCTAAGTTTCAAGTGGGTATATCTAATAGTTCAAAAACGGGAATATTTGTCTATAATTTCACTCAACGCTTCAAACCCCCTCCTTAGGGTTCGATTTCCACAAAATCCTTTTTTAGAGGATCCCTACTCCATGAAAAGAACATGCTTACCAAACTTCAAGTCTGTAGGTTTAATAGTCACAGATATATCGTGATGAGAGAGTGAGTGGATGAGTGAGTCCCTTTTATCTTTTACATATACAAATGATAACTTATACGGTATTTTCGAGTTTGAAGGAGATCGAATATAAAACAATTCTAAATTCAGAACGCAGACTTCTTCAAATGGAATTCTGTCGAATCGATCAATTTTTTTCTATATAAAATACAACGTATGAATTTAAAATGTACATCATTCATAGTAGAATAATGCCTTAAAGATACCAAGTGTTATATCCCTTTTAGTTTTTCAATTCGGATTGGTAAATTGAACTATGGTATTCGATTTGGATGTTTGAAGCGTATCTATCCATTTTGGGAAATAAAGTCTGCAATGTTTCAAACACGTGACCTGACTCAGAAATGCACTTAAACTGTGTTTAGTATTCAGAAGAACGAATTCCAGAGTAATCCTTTTTACTTTTCCTCAGGAAAGCTACAATTTTCATTTTTTACATTGATTCGCTCTGTATGCATTGAGTAGTAATGCTATCCATCATGAAAATATAAAATATTTAAGAGATTCATTTGTATTCCGTTTCATTTTCCTTCTATAATTTTATTTAATTTCTTGAGATCTTAAGGGTCTCTACCTTAAATTTAAAGTCGAAACTCATTATATTAAATGATTAATATTACTGAGGAGAATTAGAATCTTAGGATTAAAATTTCTGCCTTTTTTTACATCAAGCACATGCTATTTTACGATTCTCTAAAGCAGTGATTCCCAAAGTGGTCTATATCGACCTCAGGGGTCTACGACGGCCTACAAGGGGTCTACGTCAGCAGGAAAAAGAATTGGGGGTCCATGAGTTGTAAACGGAGATCTACGATCTAGTTTTCATTTAACCAGTTCGTAACTTTAATTTTAACTTTCAATGAATGGAATAATATTTCACATACACGGGGGTTGTTACTTATTTACTTAAGTAATATCTTATATAATATAAACATATCTATATCTCGAATTATGAAATATTGTGAGAAAGTTTTTAATTGCTTTTCCTACTCAAGAGGAATTTCAGCACGGTTGCCAAGCTTTAATACAAAAAAAAACGAAAAGAATAAAAAGACTGGATGCTAGTAACTAAGGAGATTTAGGATTCGACCTAACAAAATTAATGGCAAATGTTGAAAATTTGTTAAAATGTATCAGATTCATACCTCCCATTAAAACCATTTGTTTTTTTTCTCAGTTATCATACGTAAGAAGTATTAAATTTTAATTTAATTGTTAAATATTTAAAATTAAGATGTATTTGTTTTCTTCAGTTTTTCACACTACACTTCACTACAGGTAAAACTTTAAATCTTTTAAAGTAAGTAGCTCTGTACGAAACAATCAAAACACATTTAAGTTGATGAATATGCAAAAATTCAATATTAAATAAGCAGAGGTCTACCCCAAACCAAAAAACAGGGCAGGGGATCTATGAGACGAAAATGTTTGGGGACCTCTGCTCTAAAGCATTGGCTTTCAAACAAACTGTGTTCCACGAAACCTCGAGGTTCCACGAGGTATTCGTAAGGGTTCCAAAAGGAAATTATAAATGTGTATGCAAAAGGGATTCCGGATCTCTATGAAGTATGCATAAGTTTCTAAAGCTCATCCCAGTCATTAAAACTGAAAATTTTGTTTATGCATAACTTCTCTTTCATTTTGTAATACATTTTTAACTATTGATGAAATATAAATAAAAAAATATGTTAATTTTTTCTTTATATATTTTACCTACTGGATTGAGAATATCATCTTACTTACTATCCCTGGTTCCACAAAATAATTTTATACTCGTTAGAACAATGTTTTGCAAAACTAAATAGTTTTGTATTGATAAAAAGCATCTATTTTCATTTTAGAAAAAAAAATACCTATAATGAAAAAGAGGAAACAGATTGGCAGATCAACAGATTTGACGCTAAAATCTAAATTTAAGCAGTTCCTAAGTTTTAGGTTGCAAATTAATGCAAAATATATACAGAATTTCTAATACAACTATAATCTTTTTAATGCTATTCAGAGCAAAGTGTTTAAATGAAAAATATTTTTTTCTTAGTGTAATTGGCTACAAAAAAAAGTATAAAAACAAATGAAATGCGATTACAGATTATTTCAATAGATCTACAGACGTGTAAAAAGAAATGCAAACACATTTTGCTTACTAAATATGCATGGTCAAGGTGATACCTGGAGCATAAATTAACATTAATTTATATTAACATTATATTAATTTTTTTAATAAAAAGTATAATACTTTCTACAATACATAATGTACCTATATCATGTTGATCTATTTTAATTATTGTTTTAAGACTTATTCTTCTAAATATGTGGGGAATGGGGTTCCCGGAAAACATCTTATAGTTTTAAGGGTTCCGTGATTTGAAAACGTTTGAAGACCCTGCTTTGGAACATTGGTTTTCAAACTGTGTTCCTTGGAACTTTGGATTCCACAAAGTATACTCAGAGCTTCCACGAGTCAAAATAAAAATTTGGAAAGACAGCTATTAAAAGTATGTAAAACAGATTAACGTTCTCTATGGGGTTTGTAAGACCACAATCATCTGATGCTGTATTTCCCGACGCGGGTTCCATGAGCCAAGGAACAGATTTTCTTTTCAAAAATTTACGGCAACTTTTATAACTATATTTTATTATTAGATTGTGAACATTCTATTGTTTATGATCATGGATTCCGAAAAACAATGCTACACTCGTTAGCTCAATGTTTTAGCAAGTTTAGTGGAATGAATTAAATTTAGGCAATGGTAAAAATTATACAATAAAGTACCTTTTTCATTCGGAAAAAAAAAAAAAAACTTCAAAAAAGTTCCTGTAAAATAATATTTTTCAGAAAACAATGGATAAATTAGAAGGCATTTCAATGAAGGAAAACAAACAACTCTTATAGACATCAACAAATTCCACATTATATTAAGAGAACACTGTTTCAGTATCTGAAAACATTTCAGATATATTTTTGGAAATTTTTTTACCCGTAAATTAATGCAGTTCATCGATAAAGGGTTTTTAAAGGATACTTGATTTTATAAAGAGGAATTTAATTTTGATATGGACAAAGAGTTAAGTAAAATTTTATTTTTGAAGGAAGACATTTCATATAAAAAAATATATATATATAACACTTTTAAGCAAAACTTCTTTAGGTACTTCATCAAGATATATTCTTTTATTACACATAATATTACTTACTGAATGGGAGCATGGACACGCACAAATACATTAATAAAACCTTCCAAAATATCGTTTAGAACTTCCTTAATATTTAAGATGACCAATCGTCCTCCTATAGGGAGGACAGTCCTTCTTTTATAGGTTCTGTCCTTCCTCAAAAATGTCTTCCTACTTGTCCTCCTTTTCAATATTTTAAAACTAGTCTGTTAATCTCTATTCAGAGATGCCAGGCCGAACTGTCATGCGCCTATTTGAAGAAATTAGAACACCTAACGTATATTTAACTTCAGATAGATCAGAACAAAGAATTTTTGTAATTGGTAATATTTTTGAACGAGTGAGAAATCTAGATTGATTGTTGATACTTTGCATTTACCGCAAAATTAAATGCTCAGAAATTTACGATTCCTTAGAAAATTATATATAGACAAAAAACAAAACAAAACAAATCATTCAATGGAAAAATATTCGTTTAAGTAAATAATAAAAATGATCTAAGCGTAATTAGTGTATATTGTTTGAGTTAATAAAATATTTCATACATTTACGTTGTAATTTTTTCTGAAATATCTCATCCTCTTTTTCATTGTAAGAAAAATTGTTCACCAGGTCACCTTGTTCTTTCTGTTATTTCCAGTATATAATTCATTTAATTTTTCTTTTAACGTATGCACCATCTTTGTTTCATTTTCAAGTATAAACACACTGAGAGGTTCTTAAACGTTTGTAACAAAGTATATCATGAAGGATACCCATAGAATATCCTTTCTTTTTGTATGTTATTTGTTGTATGTATTTTGGAATCTCTTATCTGTATGCAAAAAAAATTACTTGCATGATTTTTATGGATATTTTATAAATTAAGCTATCACTTTTAACTTACAAGGCTAAACTTCCCATTTTAGTTTATCTTCAAAAAAGGTTTCAAAAAAGAGAATAGGTCTAAACAACCCTAAAGGAAAATGTTTTGAAATTTTTCACACAATATAAAATCATATTCTATTAAATTCTTCTTTATCTTATAACGGATTAAATAACACCTATAAACTAAACTATAAAAACAAGTATCTTATCGTAAACTACCTACAAATATCTCGTTAAAAAGATTTTTACATTGATTCGCTCTGTATGCATTGAGTAGTAATGCTATCTATCATGTAAAATATAAAATATTTAAAAGATTCATTTGTATTCCGTTTCATTTTCCTTCTATAATTTTATTTAATCTCTTGAGATCTTACGGGTCTCTACCTTAAATTTAAAGTCGAAACTCATTATATAAAAGGATTAATATTACTGAGGAGAATTAGAATCTTAGGATTAAAATTTCTGCCTTTTTTTACATCAAGCACATGCTATTTTACGATTCTCTAAATGAGGTCTATGAGGTCTATATCGACCTCCGGGGTCTACGACGGCCTACAAGGGGTCTACGTCAGCAGGAAAAAGAATTGGGGGTTCATGAGTTGTAAACAGAGATCTACGATCTAGTTTTCATTTAACCAGTTCGTAACTTTAATTTTAACTTTCAATGAATGGAATAATATTTCACATACACGGGGGTTGTTACTTATTTACTTAAGTAATATCTTATATAATATAAACATATCTATCTATCTCGAATTATGAAATATTGTGAGAAAGTTTTTAATTGATTTTCCTAGTCAAAAGGAATTTCAGCACGGTTTCCAAGCTTTAATACAAAAAAAACGAAAAGAATAAAAAGACTGGATGCTAGTAACTAAGGAGATTTAGGATTCGACCTAACAAAATTAAT
Source organism: Trichonephila inaurata madagascariensis (assembly GCA_019973955.1). Classification (NCBI taxonomy): domain Eukaryota; kingdom Metazoa; phylum Arthropoda; class Arachnida; order Araneae; family Nephilidae; genus Trichonephila; species Trichonephila inaurata. Next base: position 7,888 of record BMAV01006316.1, read on the forward strand.
GGCAAATGTTGAAAATTTGTTAAAATGTATCAGATTCATACCTCCCATTAAAACCATTTGTTTTTTTCTCAGTTATCATACGTAAGAAGTATTAAATTTTAATTTAATTGTTAAATATTTAAAATTAAGATGTATTTGTTTTCTTCAGTTTTTACACTACACTTCACTACAGGTAAAACTTTAAATCTTTTAAAGTAAGTAGCTCTGTACGAAGCAATCAAAACACATTTAAGTTGATGAATATGCAAAAATTCAATATTAAATAAGCAGAGGTCTACCCCAAACCAAAAAACAGGGCAAGGGATCTATGAGACGAAAATGTTTGGGGACCTCTGCTCTAAAGCATTGGCTTTCAAACTGTGTTCCACGGAACCTCGAGGTTCCACGAGGTATTCGTAAGGGTTCCAAAAGTCATAATACAAAGTCGAAAAGGAAATTATAAATGTGTATGCAAAAAAGATTCCGGATCTCTATGAAGTATGCATAAGTTTCTAAAGCTCATCCCAGTCATTAAAACTGAAAATTTTGTTTATGCATAACTTCTGTTTCATTTTGTAATACATTTTTAACTATTGTTGAAATATAAATAAAAAAATATATTAATTTTTTTCTTTATATATTTTACCTACTGGATTGAGAATATCATCTTACTTACTATCCCTGGTTCACAAAATAATTTTTATACTCGTTAGAACAATGTTTTTGCAAAACTAAATAGTTTTGTATTGGTAAAACATCTATTTTCATTTTAGAAAAAAAAATACCTATATAATGAAAAGAAGAGGGAAACACAGATCGGCAGATCAACAGATTTGACGCTAAAATCTAAATTTAAGCAGTTCCTAAGTTTTTAGGTTGCAAATTAATGCAAAAATATATACAGGATTTCCTAGCTTACAGCTATACTCTTTTAATGCTATTCAGAGCAAAATGTTCCCCTCAGGGGCTCACCTTCTTTAGGTAATTACGGGTTTCACACAACTCAGCGGGGTGCCCCTGGTGATCTTTTTCTCTTCCTAAGGGGTTTACTGTCTTTGGTAAACATGGGCTTCACGAACCCAGAGTTACCTAGTGATCTTTTCTCTATTTTCGGCCCTTCTTCTTGCCATTCAAATTTCCTTTTTCTTCTTTTCCCGTCTAGACCACAGACCAATCAACAAAAGAGAAATGAACTATGTTCAAATTTTGTTTTTCTGATGAAAAACTTACGTTTTACTACTAACATATTATGGTTTTACATTTTATATTGCGTTAATTTAGTTCCTTTTTCGTATATTTCTTTAAAATTTTTGATTATGTTGCTTTATTTATTTCGATTAACACCGTTGTTTTTCAACCCGCATGTTTGCCGTGTGCGGCGTCCCGTAAGGGGAAAATGGTGTTCTGGGGATCCGCTGCGTTCCCTTGCCCACGCGCTTCTCCAGTATGGAGGAGGTTGAGTAGCCTAGGGATACCTCTGCGTTCCCTTTGGCCCACGCTTCACTGTAGACGGGTGGCAGGAATTGAGCCCGCTCCTGTCAATCGGCTGGTAATTACCTTCGGTGTCCCGAGAGACGCACTGCTAACAGGGTTAGTGCTGCAGATAAAGGGGTGTCCGGGTTTACCCGTTGGATCCTCACCCTGGACTGTATCACTATTTCTGCTTGTACTCAGGTAGCGCCGTGCCTACTGGTTCTTGGCCAGTTGACCGGCACACTGCCTCCCGCTGTTGGACTTCCGTGGTGGGTGGAGGCACGCCGGTTGAAGTGGTATACGCGTTATTATGGATCAATGCTGCTTTGTGCGGGTAAAGGCCTCGTATTACCCACTCTCAACATTGACAACATTGCTAAGTGTTCACGCTTTTAATTTTATCTTTTGCAAACAGTGAAATGTGCGAAAATCTCCGTTTGTTATCCACAAAGCTATAATAGGAATAGGTGGAGAACCAGAATCTATTAAAACTACGATCTGGTGACTTACTAATCGAGACTACATCTGCGCTTCTAAAGTAAATCATTTTGTTGGCTAAAACCTTTTTTAAGATTTTCCACTTTTTAGTAGCTCCTCACAGATCTTTGAATTCTTGTCGAGGTGTGTCATCTCCGAACCAGATCTTTTGTGTTCGTCTGGAAACAGAAATCTTGGAAGGACTTTCTGACCAGGGTGTTACCCAGGTCAGGAATTACAATAAAAAAGACTCATCGCTTTTTCCCACTAAACATTTAATTCTAACCTTATTCAATAGCCCTAAATTACCCTCAACCATTAAAGCTGGATACCTAAATTGTAAAGTACGTCCCTATATACCGAAGATCCTCTGCGCTGTTTTAAATGCCAGAGGTTCGGTCACTCTAAACTTCCTGCCGCGGACAGCTAACCTGCTCTAGGTGTGCATCTGTAGGACATCCTTCTGCAGATTGCACCCTAGAACTGAAAATGCGTTAACTGTTTGCAACCTCATTCCGCCGATTCCAAACTTTGCCCCAAAATGGAAAACTGAAAAACAAATACAAAATTAAAACTAATAAAAATATAACCTACTTAGAAGCCGAAAGTTAATAGCCCCACCTTTATCACGAACCTTCCCAGGCTGCTAAATCATGTACATCCTCTTCTACACACTGAATAGATGAAAATATTACAAAATAAAGGGTACCCACCTTTTAAAACTACTTCCAACTGGCTTCATCCATCTCGAAACAAAATAAAACTGCATCTATTCCTACAGTTTTCGAAATCGTCTGCTTCCACTCCAAGCACACCTATTATTTTCAAACAACTGCAATATCAGAATCCCAGCCAACTATTCCTATATCTAATGACATACGCTGGCACATCACTGCAATATTACCACCAATACAAAGAAGTGAAACTTTGTTACCCAATACCATTCTTACCACTACTACTTCTTCCGCTGGCAATAGCTTAAATACTTCCCATTCGGATTTAAAACCGATACGTTTATTTCCTACAATTTCCAATAAATTTGCTGCACTATCAACTGAAATTCAGCCATCAGTTTCCCCATCAGAGTCAGCAGATACTGCATCCAATAATGAACCTTCTAACACTTCTAAAATTCCAAAGAGATTAAAAGAAACAAAACTCAAAAATCGAAAAGGCGTTCAAAAGAACAAAAGGCAGAAATTAAAATTAAAATGACACCTCACACCTAAGAAAAGCTACATTCATTATGATTCAGAAGACGAGGATATGATTATATACGATGTAGATGAAAAATCTATAGATCATCACACACCCACTGGTTTTTCTCATTTCTTGACACCCACTAGAAATCAGAAATTAAATTTATACATTGTATTTGAATATTTTAGAACACAAGATATAATGGTTAATATTTTAAACTATTTTCGATGTTTTTTAGTTCACACTTTTGCCATTTTAATAAAATATAACAATTAAATATGAATTTTTTAAAATTTTATAATGAATATTTTTATGCTTAAATATAAGTTATATCTTTAATTAAAATTTTTAACTTTTTTAAAAAGTTTTATGGAAATTAAAACAAATGTTTGGCGCAGTATAGCCAGAATTGGCTCTTGCGCCAAAAAACCCCAATTTCACTCACTCACTCACTCAGAGCAAAATGTTTAAATGAAAAAAATATTTCTCAGTGTAATTGGCTACAAAAAAAAGTATAAAAACAAATGAAATGCGATTACAGATTATTTCAATAGATCTAGACGTGTAAAAAGAAATGCAAACACATTTTGCTTACTAAATATGCGTGGGCAAGGTGATACCTGGAGCATAAATTAACATTAATTTACATTAATATTATATTAATTTTTTTAATAAAAAAGTATACTTTCTACAATACATAATGTACCTATAACATGTTGATCTATTTTAATTATTGTTTTAAAACGTATTCTTCTAAATATGTGGGGAATGGGGTTCCCCGAAAACATCTTATAGTTTTAAGGGTTCAGTGATTTGAAAACGTTTGAAGACCCTCCTCTGGAACATTGGTTTTCAAACTGTGTTCCTTGGAACTTCGGATTCCACAAAGCATACTCAGAGCTTCCACGAGTCAAAATAAAAATTTTGAAAGACAGCTGTTAAAAAGTATGTAAAACAGATTAACGTTCTCTATAGGGTTTGTAAGACCACAAGCATCTAATGCCGTATTTCCCGAAGCGGGTTCTATGTGGCAAGGGAACAGATTTTCTTTTTAAAAATTTACGGCATTTTTTATAACTATATTTTATTATTAGATTGTGAACATTCTGTTGTTTATGACCATAGATTCCGAAAAAGAATACTACACTCGTTAGCACAATATTTTGTCAAGTTAAGGGGAATGAATTGAATTTAGGCACAATGTTAAAAATTATACAATAAAGTTTCCATTCGCGAAAAAAATTCCTGTAAAATAATATTTTTCAAAACAATGGATAAATTAGAAGGCTTTTCAATGAAGGAGAACAAACAACTCTTATAGACATATCAACAAATTTCACATTCTATTAATAGAACAATGTTTCGGTGTCTGAAAACATTTCAGATATATTTTTGGATTTTTTTTTACCCGTAAATTAATGCAGTTCATCGATAAAGGGTTTTTAAGGTATCCGACTACGTTCGGAACCGTGATTTTGCAAAAGCGTATAAATGAATAATATTTGATATTTAGTGTCACTTAGATTAGAAAACGTATATAAAATTGTTTTAAGAATGGTATTACAATAAAAAAATATTTAAGTACAATATTTTGACAAAAAAAATGTACATAAAATGACCCATTTTCAAAATATTCTCCTTTTGCTAACAATGCTTCTATTATAATAATATTTTGCCTGTATATAGCTCAGACCTCTGTACAGAGGCTCAACTAGAATTTATGAAATATGCAACTTAGAAGTAGGTTTATCCATGTTTTATACGACAACAGAGGAAACAATTTTTTAAAAAAAGCGCTGATAGTTATATTTCAATGGGTTGTAACTCTGCGAATAATGTGAATTTTTCAAAAATCGTAGTTGAGACTCTGTGCAGAGGTCTGAGCTATATACTGGGAAAATATTATTATATAACAGAAGCATTTTTCACAAAAGGAGAACATTTTGAAAAAAGGTTATTTTAAGTTAATTTTTTGCCAAAATATTGTATTTAAATAATTTTTTTTGTCACAATGTCCTTAAAAGAATTTTATACATGCATTCTTATCTAAGCGACACTAAATATCATGAAAAATATCCATTTATGCGCTTTTTTAAAATCACAATTCCGAACGTAGTCGGATACCTTAAAGGATACTTGATTTTATAAAGAGGAATTTAATTTTGATATGGACCAAGAGTTAAGTAAAATTTTATTTTTAAAGGAAGACATTTCATATAGAATATATATCTAACACTTTTAAACAAAACTTTTTTAGGTACTTTATCAAGATAAATTCTTTTATTACGCATATTACTTACTGATTGTGAGCATGGACACGCACAAATATATTAATAAAACCTTCCAAAACATAGTTTAGAACTTCCTTAATATTTAAGATGACCAATCGTTCTCCTATAGGGAGGACAGTCCTTCTTTTATAGGTTCTGTCCTTCCTACTTGTCCTCCTTTTCAATATTTTAAAACTAGTCTGTTAATCTCTATTCAGAGATGCCAGGCCGAACTGTTATGCGTCTGTTTGAAGAAATTAGAACACCTAATGTATATTTAAATTCAGATAAATCAAATATTTTTTGTAATTGGTTATGATTTTTGAACGAGTGAGAAATAAAGATTGAATACTTCGCATTTACCGCAAAATTGAATGCTCAGAAATTTACGATTCCTTAGAAAATTATATATAGACAAAAAAATAATCATGCAATGGAAAAATATTCGTTTAAGTAAATAATTAAAATGATCTAAGCGTAATTAGTGTATATTGTTTGAGTTAATAAAATATTTCACATTCATTTACGTTGTAATTTTTTCTGAAATATTTCATCCTCTTTTTCATTGTAAGAAAAATTGTCATCTTTTAAAAATTGCTCTTTCTGTTATTTCCAGTAATTCATTTAATTTTTCTTTTAACGTATGTACCATCTTTGTTTCATTTTCGAGTATAAACACACTGAGAGGTTCTTAAACGTTTGTAACAAAGTACAGCACGAATGATACCCGTAGAATATCCTTTCCTTTTGTATGTTATTCGTTGTATGTATTTTTGAATCTCTTATCTGTATGCAAAAAAATTGCTGGTATGATTTTTATGGATAATATTTTATATATTAAGCTATCCCTTTTAACTTACAAAGCTAAACTTTCCGTTTTAGTTTATCTTTAAAAAAGGTTTTAATAAAAGAGAATAGATCTAAACAATCCTTAAGGACAATGTTTCGAAATTTTTCACACGATATAAAATCCTATTCTATTAAATTCTTCTTTCTCTTTTAACGGATTAAATAACACCTATAAACTAAACTATAAAAAAAAAACAAATATCTTATCGTAAAACTACCTACAAATATCTCGTTAAAAAGATTTTTGGTTCAAGATTTTTAAGAATTCTATAAACATTCATCACCTTTATCAATCTTTTTTCATTTTTATTCATGTCAACACACATTCATAACGGATTAAATAACACCTATAAACTAAACTATAAAAACAAATATCTTATCGCAGAACTACCTACAAATATCTCGCTACAAAGATTGTTGGTTCAAGATTTTTAAGAATTCTACTAACATTCATTGATCTTTTTTCTTTTTTATTCATGTCAACACATTTATAACAGATTAAATAACACCTATAAACTAAACTATAAAAACAAATATCTTATCGCAAAACTACCTACAAATATCTCGTTAAAAAGATTGTTGGTTCAAGATTTTTAAGAATTCTACAAACATTCATCACCTTTATCGATCTTTTTCTTTTTTTTTCTTGTCAACATTCATAACGGATTAAATAACACCTGTAAACTAAACTATAAAACAAATATCTTATCGTAAATCTACCTAGAAATATCTGGTTAAAAAGATTGTTGGTTCAAGATTTTTAAGAATTCTACACAAACATTCATCATTTTTATCGATCTTTTTTCTTTTTTATTCATGTCAATTTCATTTTCGTTGTCAAACACACAAAAGAGCCATTTCTTAAAAACCATTTATTTTTCATCGTTCTCAGCTTTTGTGTCCAAACCCAGGGTGCAAATGGGGTTATGCAAAAACAAAGGACGGAAATGAACGGAGTTTTCAATTTCCCCATCTTCAATAAAAGGAGAGTTATCACAGTAATTAAGGACAGTCATCAAGTTTCATTCCCAGTATTTATAATGAACTGACACATTTCGGTGAGGGAAGCAATGGAATAACAGAGAACTGTAATGCTTTTGTAAGACAGTGCGAGTTCTTTAAGTGTCTTTTGTAATTTAAGGTATCCGACTACGTTCGGAACCGTGATTTTAAGAAGGCGCATAACTGGAAATTTTCTGAATTTGTGTTATTTGATTTGAATACATGTATAAAATTGTTTTTAAAGGGCATTTTGGGAAAAAATTTTTTAAAAAAATATTTCGGCAAAATTTAAATTAAATAACCACAAAATGCTCCTTTTGTGAAAAAATTCTATTTAATAATATTTTGCCTGTATTTACTAAAACTTTTCAGAGGCTCATTTTGATTTTTTAAAAATTCACCTTATTTTCAGAGTTACAACCATTTGAAATAATTATCTGCTTTTTTTTTTTAAAATTTCTCCCCCCTGTTGTCGCAAAACATGAATAAACCCACTTCTAAAGAGATATATTTAAAAAAATTCTAGTTGAGCCTCTGTACAGAGGTCTGAGCTATATACAGGAAAAATATTGTTATAATGAAGCATTTTTCACAAAAGGAGAACATTTTAAAAAAAGGTTATTCTAAGTTAATTTTACGAAATATTGTATTTAAATAAATTTTTGCCAAAATGTCCTTAAAACAATTTTATACATGTATTCTAATCTAAGTGACACTAAATATCATAAAAATTATCCATTTATACTCTTTTGCACAATCACGGTTCCGAACGTAGTCGGATACCTTAAGGTCAATTGAATAGACAGTCGAGAAATTTAGTCTTTAAATTACGGTTTTACCCAATAGAAAAGTTTTGAACGAAAATGTAAGTGCTGGTTAAAGTAAGTTTTAAAACATTAAGGAGGGAGCAAAACTGATGACTTTTTAACCCCTAAGTTCCGCGAGAGTGTATACACGTCCTGTTAGGTTGGTGCCTTTAGTGCTCCAGTGGCGTAGCGTGGAGGGTGCCGAAGGAGTTATGGCCCAGGGCGGCATACCAAAAGGGGCGGCGGCAAACATCGCGATATTTAAATTCAAAAAAATATTTTAAACTCCAAATCGTGCCCGCGAGACGAAACTGACGGAAACGAGTGAAAGCGTTAATACACGCACAGATACAGGAAATTTATTAGTCGCTATGCAATCACATTCGTTTTTATGTTACTTTGGCTTCTGGCAACCGACCCTGTGTGAAGTCAATGTGCTCAAAATTATTTTCAAGCAGATGGACTAAATATTCATTAATGTGCTCAAAAAATAAGTGCTTTACACGACGTATTAGAAGCAAAACGATAGGAATTCGTAGATGATGCTTTAATATATGCTAAACAGTTTATGTGAAGAGTTTGAAATTTCTTTTGAACCCCCAAGTCGAATCAGGAGGTAACTCAAAATTATTTTCAAGCAGATGGACTAAATATTCATTAATGTGCTAAAAAAATAAGTGTTTTTAATGACAAATTAGAAGCAAAACGATGGGGAAATTCGTAGATGATGCTTTAATATATGCAAAACAGTTTATGTAAAGATTTTGGGGAAATTTTTTTTTTGAACCCCAAGACGAATCAGGGGTAGATATATTTGGGAAAGTAAAGATGTTCGTTATCTTACGAAGATGACTTGGGGAAAAACAATGTTTTCTTCAACAGACGGGAGTAATCCCGGCAATCGAGAAAAGATTCCATCAGTTGTAGAATCTACCCAAAAATATTTTTTTTAAGGCCCGGAATGATTTGGGCCAGGGTTTGAACACAACTTAGCCCAAAGCCCCCAAGACATTAAAAAGAAAAATTTCCCTTGAACGCGTACGCCCCAACAAGTTTTGTAGCTGCATCAAGACCCAGACTGAAAAAAGAACTCATTAGGCCCGGGTTCCTCGGGTTTTTTAAAAAATATATTTTGGAAAAAGTTAATGTTGAGAATGTTTTTAAAATCTCCCTTATCATTAATGCTAGTTGCGGGGTTTCTCTAAGCTAAAACAAATTTAAAAAAATGTCTCAGATATATTATGTCTATTTTTAAAAAAATTTAGCTATTCTGGAAATTGAACATGGCATACATATTGAGGGTTTGGACAATTGTATGAAAGATTTTGCTAAAAACATAAAAAATTTAAATTTTTAATCAAAAAAAAATTTAAAGCTGCTTTTTTATTTTTACTAATTTTCTTTGTTTTTTACTAGCCCCACGGCTTTGGAATACAATAACATGGCATTGACTGCGTTTTTTAAAGGGAATTTACTTATTTTTTAGGAAGGGGTGGGGGAATTTGAAAGGGTATATTTCTGGGAACGGTGATTGATTGAAATAATAACGTCGCAACGGGAGTCAAGGGGCTTTTGGCGATGGACCTGGCCGCGGAGCCGAGTGGTATGGGTATCGGACCGTGGCTTGCCTTGTCACGAGTTCGAGTCCAGTACCCCCAAAGGGCCCGCCGTGTAGGGAAAAGCGATGCACGTTAAATCTGTCAGCTGAAACGTCCCCCCCGTTGGTGGGTGTGGTAGTTAGGGGGGGGGTGCCAGCTCAGGTGTCGTCCACGTCACTTTACCATGGTTCAAAATTACGGGGCCGTCCCAAAAAACCCTCGTGCAGCTGAACGGGGCGACGTTAATATTCAATCGATCAAAACAAGGGGATGGGCCACGTAATTTTTTAACCATGATCCCAAATGACGTGGACGACACCTGAGCTGGCATCCCCTCTTCCAACCACCACACCACACTAACGGGGGGACGTTTTAGCTCTCGACAGATTTAACGTGCATCCCCTGCCCTACACGGCGGGTCTTTAGTGGTACTGGGGAACCTTTACATGGGGGCCCCCCGATCCGAAAAACCTATTCCCTTGGCTACCGCGGCCACCTAGGAATGGTGAAATTCGTAGCTATGAAGTTTTTCTTGTTCATTCATTTTTCCGTTCTTCATTTGTTGTCATTTTCTCTTACCGTGTGTTGCTGATTTATGTGTTTAACGATGTTTCAGAATATATAACAAAACAATTAAGTTGTAATTAAGTTTTATTTTACATTGTAGCTCTAGAAAGTAATTATTATTATTATTTTTTTTTTTTGATACTTTTTTTTTCTTTTTTAAAGTGAAAGTAAACAATTTTTAGGGGGGCCCCTTCCCCCCATAAACCGTGTAAAAAAAAAGTTTCCTTGGGAAAAACGGTGGCACTGGGGGGCTTTGCAACTTTTTTCCTCGGCAGTTAAAGGGTTAATTAAATGCAGGATTTTTCAGTCATTTAGAATCAGGAACACCAGTCATCTATAAATCATAACGTAGTGACGAAAAAAAAAGTATCTCTAGAATTAAACTCAGTTATTTTACGCTCTTTGTATGTTACTGTTAAAGTGTAAAATTCAGTTATTTCTTAGAATAACTATAGGTATTTCATGAAATAACTAGACAAGTCAGTTAAAGTGTATAATAGAGGAACAATTTCATACTGTAAGTAGTTATTCCATGGAATAACTAGATATTCTATGAAACAACAAGATATTTATGAAACAACTAGTTATTCCATGAAACAACTAGTTATTCCATGAAATAACTAGTTATTCAATGAAATAACTAATGCTAGACTGTTAAAGTGGGAGAAAATGATTGCTAAGTTATTTTTTCAATTAACTGATCATAAATAGCTAAAATCTCTCGAAAAATACCTTATCCCAATTGCGGATGATTAGTTGATAAATATTAAGGAAAAGCAGATGATATAATTTATAATTGTTCATATTACTAACATTAGTTTAATAGAAAGGAAAAAATGCAGAAATAGTTATATTTAAATATTAAAAAAAAAAAAACATGTTGGGGAAAAAATGTTGTATCATCAAAACATTGTGTGTAAACTTTAAAAAAATATATATAAGAGAATATTAATTTATATTGGTTTCATGAAATATATATATATACCTTTATTTTACTTTTAATTATTTACTAGAGTAAGGATTGCTGTGATGACACTCTGGATAGCATTGCACATTGTCTTTGAAATAAGCCCGATTTTTGCTATTATACTTTTTTTTTTTACACGAGCACTTTTTAAATCCTTATCCAGGGTCACAACTTTGAGCTGTTGCAACAGATCGAAGCGTTGTTTCCAATATTCGAAACTTCTTTAATGGAAATTAATTCTCGCTCACATATACTGATCTGATATCTAGAGTACCATCTTTTGTTATTGAACAGTTCAGAACAGCTAGAACCCGTTCAAAAAACTTTCGAGTGCCGTATTTCATACTTTAACGGTCAGGTAATCGTTATTCTATAGAATACCTAGTTAAACCGTAGAAATCAATAATTTGATGTACTTTAACTGACTTGTCTAGTTATTTCCATAAATATCTAATTATTCTATGAAATAATGAATTTCACACTTTAACGGTAACATATACACACATTAATCTTCGTCACCTTGACAACATTTGTCCCCTAAAGGATTGAGTTGCGCCAAAACAGAAATGATTAAAAGAACAGTCTATATCTGCGTAGGTGCACAGCGTTTATAAGCTTTTCAATTAAGATTAATCGTAAGGGATTTTCATAGCGAATTAGAGTTCCCTCTGCTGTCTGCATTATCACATTGTGGAAAGTAAGGCGATTATGATTGGCGTAAAATCGCCAATGCATCTAATTTTCAACTGGTTTGTGCGTGATTATTTATTTTTTCGGGGGTGGATATTTTTGTTAAATTTATCATACATTTTTCTTTTGCGTTAATGTAATTTTTAATTAGAAAGTAGGATTATGAGGTACAAAATGATTTGAATTTGCGAATGCGAGGAAAACAAATATCCCTAATATTATTATATCGGTGTCTTAGACTACATGGATATCATATTTGTTTTAGAAGACGAGCGCGAGAAACGCTAACGATGTTTTTTCCCTCACAGTTGGTGCACATTAAACACATACATTCACATTACGCACGCATAAATTTACAATACAACAAAAAATGTGTGTGTGTTTATAACCACATATGATGGAAGTGAAAACTTCTGATTTATTCAGGGCAGGAGAATAGTTTGTAAGTACTAAGTTTTCATTTCCCTTGCGGGCGTTAGGTATTTCTTTTTTTCGCGTCCATTCATCGGTGTGGATTTGTTTATTTCATCCATTTTTGTAAAGGGAAATGTTTAAATAATAATGTACTCTTAATAATATATATATGAGTATATACGATTCAAATGTCATTAGTCTAAATATTTAAAAATATTTTATGTAAATTACTTATGTGTGGATTCTTTATACATATGTTTATATGGTACAACAGTGCCAACGCTCAAGATAACTCACCCAATTGACATCTCTGACTTCCCATGTGTCGTACCAGCTGAATTGGCAGCCATGTGTTTCCTTTCTATCATGTCGTGAATACCAATGCGATGATACATAACTACCGTTTTTATCTTTACTAATATTATAAATGTGAAAGTTTGTATGGATTTTTGGTACTCTTTCAGGCAAAAACAACTGAATGGATTTTAATGGAACTTTACAATAATATAGCTTATACATCAGAATAACACATAGGCTATAATTTATAAAGATATTGTGTGAAGTGTCCAAAATATAACGATAATTGTCGAAAGTAGGAAAAAATTCTGCCATCTTCAAAAAAGCCAGCGACAGCATATATCTATCTTTTATGTGTGAAGCAAAACTTTGCATTTTGTTTTGTCTACGCCAGGCACCAGGAACTACGAAACAGGCAGAGTGTGAGGCTGATTACAATTTTAACATAAAATAAATACAACAAAAAGTAATATTAACGTATTACACTTCCATATATAAATTATTTACACTATTTTAAGCGTTCATTACACAAAATTTGTAACAATGTGTCACTTTTTCTGAGTAGAGATCAACTTAGGAAGGTTTTTTCAAAAATCGACCCACAAAAGAGTTATGGGGAGCTATAGAATAAAAAATAAAAAAAAACCCTTTTATCAGCTATTAGATCTACAGACTTAAAATTTAACAGAGTTTTTTTTTTTTAAAATTCGGCTGAGATATGCAAAAACTTTTTTTTTGTTGTTGTTTAATTTGAAATTCATGTAAAACTAACTCATTAAAAACTTCTTTATCCTTCAATCTATATTGTTTAATTTTTCAATTCACCCATGCGAAGAAGGGTATATATAACAGCTAGTAACTTATATAACGCCCTATACCATGTGACGCAGGGAAAACTTAGGCCCAGAAAGCCGTTTACTTTTCTTAAAATTTTCTAAGCAAACAAAAAGAGAAGGTGCTTTCTTTGTCATAATTAATGCTATTATTTTCTGGTAATCTCTTAAATTGTCATCACTAATATGAACTAAGATGTTGGTAACTTTCTCGCCATTAAAATTTCGGATTTTAATAGTTTTGACATGCTTATATAAATGCTCTTTCTACTGAATCAAAAAACAGATGCCATGTTTTGTTTTTCTTATCTTCGATCTCCTACATGAGAATAATCTTCTTTTTCTACAATTATTTTCGGTTGCACTCCTCTTGCATAACAGCAATATTTAAATAAAAGAAAATAAAACTTCGCGAGAAAAAGTGTACATGGAACTTTTTCTTAGCACAAAAAAATGTGTGAGCCTAAAAAGTTTCCAATTCCTAACCAAGCTCGGTATCCAACCGAAGCCGATGGCCGACTAGAACGGCCTAAATCTGATTGACCGCAACGCACCCGAACCGGACGCTTGATTTAGATACATTCTTCAGCAAAACGTGCCTAAATAAGTTATCACTTCAAAAATCAAATGATAATGCAACGCACTGCAATCGATTCAATAAATATGAATTGGAAATATTAATTATCGTTATCACACACAGCGTCCCGGACACAATATTTTATAATTTCTGCAACTGTTTCACTGAAAAAATTCTTTCGACAAACACTTCGCTTTTTTTCATGTTAGATCAGTGCTCCTCAAACTTTAAATAGTTGCGACCCAATTTTCAATCATAATTTTTATCGCACCCCCTCTCCATACAATAACAATGTATTCAATTCAATAATAATGCATTTTGATGTAAAGCCACAATAGATTTTAAGATAAGTACAAATTATCAAGGTAAATATTAAATTTTGTATATGACAAGCCCATGGGAGTCACTCATAATTATTAACCTTGTTAATAACTTAGTAATGATAAATTAATTATAATTAATTTATCATAATTATTTTATTATTAATTATAATTATGATAGTTTTCAAATACATTGTGCAATACTAATGCATTTATAAGTATATTATATCAATATAAATGCGTATTTTATCTTTGTTATATCAAAACGGTATTTTGTTTTATAATTTTTAAAAATTTTATTTTAGGCTTTTCGATATTCTTGCACCCCCCAGTTTGAGAAACCCTGTGTTAGATAAAAAGTCGCAAAAATTTTATATATCCCGTGTTTTAAAAACTTTTGTTCTGTTTTCAACCCATATTAAAATCCCTGATTCGTTTTTTTCATCTCATACAGGAAAAAGCGTGATTTATAATTATTATACATGTTTTTGCTTCTTTTTCAATTCCTACTATTAGCTCTCTCTCTCTCTCTATATATATATATATATATTTATTTTTATTTAATATATATATATATATATATATATATATATATATTTATCTTGTTCAAATACATTTTTTTTAAACTTGTAGTGGGTGACACGATGTTAATACAGTTTTTTCAAATATTAATTCATTAATTAAATTAATTACCCGTTTCTGGCGCCAACTTAGATTCATCTCCAATGTTGTAACAATGTAACTGTTAAAACAATGAAAAAAGGTTGGTGTCAAAAATCGGTTTTACAGCCAAACTAGCCAAACCGGGTGTGCATCGTTATTGCAATACAGAAAAATCATGCTCTTTTTGTTCAACTCCTGTTATTCGTTCACTCTTTCCCTGTATATATATACAGTGGTGAACAAAATTGTCGACACTTTTTAAAATATCGTTAGTTTTTTTTAAGTTTGTATGCTTATCGAAAATTTTTCGTTGCACAAATTGCTAAGTATTTTATATCATTTTAAAGAGAATTTAATATTAAATTCAATACAAAAAGAAAATCTAAATATTTGAAAATTAAAAAAATGTTTTACAGCAATAACTGTCAATATATACATTAGATACTAATGATAGCAGTGAGTTATCAGAGCTTAGTGAGGTTGCCTTTATTCTTTATAACAGCTTCACATCAATGTCTCATTGAGCTGAAATTAGTTTAATGCTCTTCCTTCGTTATTGCATGATGCCAGGGAACAATTATATCCTCAATAAGTTCCTTTTTATTTCATGGGTACCTGATTGGAACAGGAGTTTTTAAAAGGTGGCACAAGTTTTCGATAGGATTGAGGTCAGGACTGTTTCCTGGCCAGGATAACAATGATATTTAGTCAAAAAACAATTACATCAAATAAAAGAGTAGATTAGACACATGTGTGATGGGAAAGTGGTACTTCCTATGTTAAAATTACATAACAGTAGGGTAGTTCAGTGACTACATTTGTTGACTGAAAATTTTGTTTAATATGTCAGGAGACAAATTCAATAAATAAAAAAAGCAGGAAAAGGCAGAAAAAGGTGCCCAACATCTGTTGATGACAGAAGAAAAAAATACTGTGTTTCAGAGATAAAAAAATTACTCACATGGACATTCATCAGAAGTGATCTAAGTGATGTAGGTGTTTCTGTCAGTTCAAAAACAATCAAAAGTAGATTAGCACATGTAAGACTAAAAGTTAGAATTCCTCGAAAAAACCCGTAACTCAATTTACATCAGCACTAAAAGGGACACATTTATTGGACAAATGAGTATTGGTCATAAGTTATATAGATGCACGGAACTAAAATATCGTTATTGGTTTAGTGAGAGCTTTAAATATGTAAGAAGTAAAATAGCAGAAATGCTACATCCTGACTGCATCCAGGCAACTGTGAAGTACCCACGTAGATCTATCATTTATCAGCAGATGGTATCGGTCGCCTTCATATCACACTAAATGTCATAAAATACATTGACACCATTCTAGGACCCAAACTTGTGCCTTCCATCAGGGATCTATTTACCAGCAATGCTTCATTTATTTTTCAGCAAGATCCTGCTTCTTTCTACAGAGTAAAGTGAAAGACTGGTACCGTTCTAAGATCATTGAGTTGTTGTCCTCACCAGGAAACAGTCCTGACCTCGATCCTATAGAAAACTTGGTACCCATGAAATAAAAAGTTACTAATTGAGGATATAATTATTTCCTGGCATCATGTAATGACAAAGGAAGAGCATAAACTAATTTCAGCTCAATGAGACATCGATGTGAAGCTGTAATAAAGAATAAAGGCAACCTCACTAAGCTCTGATAACTCACTGCTATCATCAGCATCTAATGTATATTGACAGTTATATAACATAATATTTTTACGTTACAAATATTTGGATTTTCTTTCTTGTATTGAATTTTCTTTAAGATTATATAAAATATTTTACATTTTGTTAAACGTAAAATTTTCTAAAAGCATACAAACTTAAAAAGCATAACAATTTTAAAAAGCGTCTACAATTTTGGCCATATATATATATATATATATATATATATATATATATATATATATATATATATATATATATATATATATATATATATATATATATATATATATATATATCTTGTTCAAATTTTAAATCGTCAGTAAAATAAAATACTTGATGGCCCAGTAGTCGAGTGATAGCGCATCGTGCTTCCTCACCACAGGTCATCCCCACTGCAGTGGGTTCAGAAATGAGTACCCAGCTTGCTTGGTAACTTAAACACTGGGGGTCTCGCTTCAGACTGACCACCTGATCAGGACATCTGCTCATGCACCTCTGCGCCCAATGGTCACGTATGCTGCGAGATAGCCACAGTAAGCTCTGGCCTGATGGGCTGTTGCTCCACTAAGTTTGAGTAGAATAAAATTCTTTCTATTCATCCATTAAAAGTAGGAATTGACTTAATTTTTCTTATATTACTTGTTTAATTTTTTGTCAGATATATTCACTGACTTAAGTAAATACTACTGGGGTTAACCAGGTGCACTTTTTTTTTCCTAGCACATTGGAATAAATATTTGAACCTAGTCTCTAAAAGTTTGAAGTTTTCGCAAGAAACTATTTATGAGCCGAACAGATGAGAAAACGATGATTGATTGGAGAATGATCTTATTCGATTCGATAATTTATTCTCACAATAGACGAGTATTTTACATTTCCCTTCATTACTCATAATGGTACTGCAGTGTCTGGCTACTGTTGGTGGTATATTTTTTTGAGATTTTGGCGACATTCTCCACAACTGCGGGGAGGTTACTATTTTTAAGGAGAAGGTGGTGGATCTTCGAACAAGGTGGTTAGGGAAAGAAGAGTCCCTTGGTTTTTTGGAGTGTGAAGACGCGTTAGACTGAATTTTGTGTAAAGCAGTGATCTTCAAACTTCTTCAACAGACGCGCGCGCGCGTATCCCTTAGAACTAGAAAGTATTTTCATGAAACCCTATTCCGCACTCACACTTAGAAGAATATTTCTTAAAATAATATTTGAAGCATATCAACTTCTTATGCGTACTTTTTGTAAAGGCAATTAAAAAAGTATTATATTTCTATTATTCAAAACTTTAATCCCCTTTTTATTATAATATACGGGCTGCGGTAGCCCAGTGGTTAAGGTATCGGACCATGGCAGGCATGTCATGAGTTCGAGCCCCGTACCACTAAGACCGCCGTGTGGGCAGCGATGCACGTTAAATCTGTCGAGAGCTAAAAACGTCCTCCCGTGGTGTGGTGTGGAGTTAGAGAGGTGAGCTCTGTCTCACGTCCTTGACCAGGTTCAAAATTTACGTGTCCGTCCAAAAGCCCTCGGTAGCTGAACAGTGCGACGTTAATATTCACTCATCTTATTATAATATACACACTAATAATATTTGTGATCCAAGTGTCATCCACCCATGCATTATGTTTAGTAACTGAGATATGTGCTTGATTTTTTGACACAAAGTGTAGAAGTCTAGGCCTTGTTGAAATTAACTAAAATTGCCTTACATGTTCTGAGTTTAATTTATTTGTATACGTCGTACTTTGTTTTCGTAGCCACTTATGGGGTCTCAGGGGTGTTAAATTTCTCTAGAGGTCTGAAAATATATAACAATTTTCAAACATGTATAATTCTTTTAAATTTAAATTAAATAATTCGAATTTTTTACACATTATTTATAAAGGAATGGGTCTTCGGAAAAGTGCAAAATGTTTAAAATATAATCATAATTTTAAAAATTTTAAGCGTATGAAAATAAGAAACTTTTCTATAAGACATATTTATTAAGTTTTACGTCACGCGTGCTATTTTCTATAAAATAGTAGTTTTAATTACTAGCTATAAGTTGATTTATAAAGATAAATGTATTCTTATTACGCGCTGTAGCTACTTTTATATAAATACAATAATAACTTACATATTTTAATAAATAAAAAAAAATACATTTTTAAAAAATATTTAAAAAATTGCAATATTTTACAAATATTTTGAAATACAAAAGATATATAATACTAAAATTAGGTAGGATTTAAAGAGTATGATGCATTTTATAATTCTATAAAGTCTTATACATCAGAGGATACTATTTTAGAAAATAGCGTGCGCAACGCAAAAAATACTTAATATTTATTATAAAATTTTCCTATACTTATGATTTTTAAAACTATTATTATATTTTAAACATTTTATACTTTTCTGAAGCCCCATTCCTTTATAAATAATGTGTAAAAGATTCGAATCATTTAATTTAAACTTAAATTATACCTGTTTGAAAATCGTTTATATTTTCAGACCTCTAGAGAAACTTAACACCCCTTAGACCCCTTAAGGTGAGAAATATTTTTCACTTTTACACATTGTTATAAACGGCATTAAAATGTTTAGAGAAACACTGCATATTTTGCATGAATTTGCAAAATAAGATTCAGGAGCTGTTCTTGTTTAAGTTTAGAGTTTTGACCACAATGGCGTAGCACAAAGTATACTACACAAAATACATATTGAAAGTATTACTAAATATTTTTTCTTATTGGTTTTTCACCCATTTTTGATGTATAATGAATAAGATGTTACTGATAAGAAAAGATCACATGTTTTGAAAATGTGGTTTACCAGCGGGAATATTCCGTTTGGTGCCGTATCATTTTTGGCGACTTTATTGCCTGCGCCGGAGAAACGGAAAGTACCCATATAATAATTCCTTTTTCTGATCATGTCTAAGCCTAAAACTGAATTTCTAATCTCATGAAAAAAGGAACTTCAGAAAACTTATAACAATTGTTATTTCGTTCATGTCCATTTTTCAGCTAAAATCAGGTGAGGCGTAAGCCAATCAGTTATGGCCGATTAAAAGAAAACTTTTACTACCTAATAATTTTATTCAAAGAATCTTTTTACTTTCAAAAATACCAAAAAAAGCTTTTCTTGAATCTGGGAATGTTTTTCCTATTTAGAAAAAAGTTTAAATGTTTTTATTTTTTTTAAATAAAAAATGCGGTATATACGTTATTTTTGTAAGAAATATTCATTTTTTCTCTTTTGCGACTGTGTGTGTTGTATTTATCTCGTTCTATAATGCTGCACGATTACTTGATGACATACCTCGTAATAAACCATGATTAAGTGACGAGGACGACACTTGAACTGGTACTCCCCTCTTCTAACATTCCACACCAATGGGAGGACGTTTGACCCTCGACGTATTTAACGTGCATCCGCCCACTTTACACGGTGATTCTTTTGCGGTACTAGGTTCGAACATGCTATGTTCTTACCACAAGTCCTTTACCTTAATTACCATGCTGCTGCAGCCACTTCTCTTTTGCGAAAGATCAAAAATATGTTTGAATTTGCTTTAAATTTCCAAAATAAAAATTACGATTGTCACAGTATTTGAAGACGATATTAAAGAAAATAAAAGAATTTTCTATCCACCTATCTGCGTCAAAAGAAAAACAGAAAATGTAAATAAAAGTATTCGAAAAAATCGAAAACAGTATGGTAGCAGTTGTTTGATTCTAGCTACCTCGAAAACAAAATAAGATAAAATACACAAAGGGTCTGATCCAAAATAAATTTTACTATATATTTTTAGAGCAAAATACCGTATTCGAATGAAATTCGGAATTTATTTTGCTATATAAGTTATGCAAAATACAATCATAGCGAAGATATCACATTCACACAGAGAATTTCATTTTATAAATCAAGTTAATATATTTTATTCATCAGTGAGTGAGTGAATATTAATGTCGCACTGTTCAGCTACACGAGGGATTTTGGCAATTGACCTCGTAATTTTGAACCATGGTCAAGTGATGTGGATGACACCTGAGCTGGCACCCCTCTCCTAACTACCACACCACACTAACGGGAGGGACGCGTTTCAGTTCTCGACAGATGTAACGTGCAGCGTTGCCCTACACGGCGGGTCTTTAGTGGTACTAGGCTCGAAACTCGTGACAAGGCAAGCCACGATCCGATACCTTGACCACTAGGCTAACAGACCCCAATTTTTATTCATGATCGCAATAGTTTAATTTTGTTATACTATGAGCAGGGAAATTTATCCAGTTAAGAGAAGAGGTTTTACGAAATTAAAAATGTCTGGGTTTGAAATCTTTCACAAATTTTTACTTAATTTTTTCTTTTTGAAAAGTAGCATTTTTTTTTTCGTATCGCATAAATTTTAAGATTTAAATATGTATTTATTTTATTCTTATATACTTAATTTTACATTTCTCATTACATTGTACAGGAAATTTTTATTATTGCCCTATCTAAGAGCTTAGCTTTTTTTTTATTGTTTTGAAAATACAAAAAATTTTAAGAATTTTTTTATAAAGATTTCAAGTAAACATATGTACACATATGTGTGTGTGTCATGACAATATATTGGTTAGTAATAAATCTAATATTTGAAATCTTAATAAATTTATTAGTTATTATACTGAACAGGAACACCCTATATTAATTTTCTTTTCTATTACATTACTAATGAGTTTATGTTTAATGACAAATTTTAATAATATTTGCATTAGGTTTTAATTTTATTTTAATATTTTTTTCTACTATAGTGATATTCATCTTTATTACTTTATTAACTGCAATGCTACTCAATTTTTTTCATTCGGTCACAAGGCAGGGCTACATGTTAAATAAAATTAAATATATTGTGATTTATATTAGAATTTCTGTGTATGATGGGGGTTCTCTTCGTTCCAATAAAAATCCCATTAAATAATTTCGTTTTTCAAATGTACAAAGTGTTATTTATATAATTGATCTTATTTTTTACTATGTTTTACTTTTATGGGATGTTGCTCTTTATTGGCGGAAAATGTTAACGTGGTGATGTGTTGTAGGGATACGTTTATACATTTTAATTGCCCTCAAAATATTGTTTAAACCTGCATTCTATCTATCTATCTCGAGTAGCAATGATCTGACAGGGGAAACGAAAGCATACACTGTTGACATCCCCACAACCTTCCTCCAATCATTTTGTTTGATTTTAAAGTATGAGCAGATACTTTTTCCTTCAAATTTTACATAGATTTCCTATTTTGGGCCATTTCCAATTTACTAAGAGGCATTAAAATCAAGTAGCGTAATGCATCAAATTTTGTGCGGAAGCTCGGAAAATCTAACCAAAGCTCTAAAAATGCTTTGGATGGCGTTTGGGATGAACCTTTAAATTTGACAACAGATTTTTAATGGAATTCGCGTTTGAAAGTGGGTCGTCGTTCATTTGAAGATGACAAGCTTTCATAACGACTAAACACCAACAAAACGCGCGGATAAAAATGATAAAAAATTATATAACATCTATACAAAAATAATCCAAACTCCCTAAACAGCCTTCCGAAAACATTGTTAAAGATATTAGATTTAAAAATTTTAGTTAGAAACTATAAACGGCAAAAGACATACATAGATTTTGTGTGATATATTTAAAGAATGTGTGGCGTAAAAATGCTATTTTGGATCAACAAAACATACTGTTAACAATATGAACATTAATCAAAATTCAGAATTTGGTCTTTTTTTCTTCTGTGTATAAACTATTGAAAATTCAGAGGAAAAAAAAACGTTTTTTACAATTTCAAGAACGCGCAAGTTTAATTTCCTTGTGGACATATAAGTATGTTCCTAAAGTGAAAGCGTTCTTTGAAATTTCTTTAAAATAAAATAATTCTCACTTATGTATGAAGTTCTGTTTGAATTTTGAGAGAAGATAAAAAGGTCACTTTGGGATAAAAAAAGGCAAGACTTTTTTTTAGTATGAATACACGATTGAATTTTTAATCCATTTCTTTGACAGATATACTTCTTGCATAAATCCCATGCAATCATTATTATGAATTCGCAAATGAGGTTTTCAGTAAAAACTGAAAGAAAAGTTTTCAACTAAATTTTACTAACGAAAGTTTTCCTTTATTAAGAGCGCGTACACATTTTTAAAACACTACTTATATATATATATACTACCACTATGCTACAAAAACAAATATATTAGGTTGGGGAAAAAGAAATCCATTATTTTTTCGGTAGATGGCTGTTGTGTCGATATCTCGTGAAGTATCGATCAAACAATTTCAAATTTATGCTCGTTGTCAAGGTGATATTTCACACTAAAAAATTATTTTGCTGTTTTTGTTTGGTCCTTTCAGTTGTGAGTTACAGGGTGTTAAAAATGGAAGTCAACAAAGAG
Organism: Trichonephila inaurata madagascariensis; assembly: GCA_019973955.1. Classification (NCBI taxonomy): domain Eukaryota; kingdom Metazoa; phylum Arthropoda; class Arachnida; order Araneae; family Nephilidae; genus Trichonephila; species Trichonephila inaurata. The sequence continues at coordinate 30,957 of BMAV01006316.1, forward strand.
AAAATTCGGTACATTTTAATTTTCTTTGATAAAGGTGAAAACGCAAGCCAGGTGGCTGAAATTCTGAATGGTGTTTATAGGCCAATGCTGTTAGAGCTAATTACGTGCAATTTTGGTTTCGTCTATTCCGTTCAGGCACTTTTGATGTTAAAGATGCACTTCACACAGGCAGACCCATCGTCAAAAATGTCGATAAAATCATAGAAATAATCGAAGTTGCTGAGTATGGTAGTAGTCGTAGCATCGCCCAGGGGCTAAATATTGACTATAAAAACAGTTTAAACAGTTTTAAACCATTTGCGCAAAGTTGGATTCAAAAAGGAGCTAGAAGTTTGGGTGCCACACGAATTAACACGAAAAAACATGATGGATCGAATTTACATCTGAGAAGACTTGGCCAAACGGAATGAAATCTACCCATTTCTTAAGCGGATGGTGACTGGGAATGAGAAATGGGTCACATACGACAATATTTTGTGAAAACGATCATGGTCAAAGCGCGGTGAAGCAGCTCAAAAGGTAGCCAAACCAGGACTAATGGTCAGGAAGGTTCTTCTGTGTATTTGGTGGGACTGGAAAGCAATAATTTAGTATGAGTTGCTTCCGTATGACCAAACACTAAATTCAGATCTCTACTGTCAATAACTGGATGATTTGAAGGTATCGATTGACCAGAAACGGCCAGAATTGGCCAACAGAAGCGGTGTTGTGTTCCATCAGGATAACAACAAGCCATACACGTCTGTAGTGACTCGGCAGAAACTTTGGGAGTTTGGTTGAGAAGTTTTAATGCATCCACCATATAGTCCGGACCTGGTACCAAGTGATTATCACCTTTTACTCGCATTGCAAAGCCTCTTGGGTGATAAGAAATTGTGATCAAGACTAGATTGCGAAAATCGATTACTAGAGTTTTCGCCAATAAGGACCAAGACTTTTATGAGAGAGGCATTATGAAACTACCTTTAAAATGGCAATAAATTATACAACAAAACGGTGCATATTTGATCCAAATGACATGACCCGACCCGAAACATGTTAAATAAAGTCTTAAATTTCAAGCAAAAATAATGGATTTATTTTTCCCCAACCTAATATAACAAAAATGCGAACGCAAATTTATTTTTAGGAATGATTGCTTCGCACTTCTTATAAATTTCCAATGTACTGTTATAAATTTGAGAAAAGTGTTTAAATTAATTTAATGCAAGATGACTAATAATTATTAGTCATCAGATTGTCATGCACTGCACAAAAATAAAAAAAATAAGTAAATAAAAAACTGCTTACAGTGTCCCTGGTGTATACATTTGAGGTTAGCGCGTTCTTATCTAAAAAAAAGTAGAGGATACATAAAAAAAAATCTATAAGAAAGCCGTTCAGGGACACCTTCCATTAAGTAAAGCTAAAAATAAAAGGCGTGCATATATACTGTATTTACTTGAACCTAAGCCGCCATCGATTGTAAGCTATAGTCCAAATTTTCAAAATGGTTTTGTGAAAAAAATGTTGTCATCAATACTGAGCCCCCCTCCCCCCAAATTTTCTACACTTTTTGAGAAAAAATAAAAATTGGTTAAAAGATTCATCAATATCCGATACTTAAGAAATTTTTTTAAGAAAAGTTTAATGAGAGAAATGGCAAGAAATTAGTGCTTCGAAATGAACGCTTTGGATTACGATAAGTAGCAGTGAATTATGTACTATACTGTTCGAATTAATTGGGACAAACATGTTTTTCTTGTTTGAGTTGATATGTGATTACTATACTGATGACCTTAACCACCTCAAACCCGTTATACCTGCCCTTAGGTAGTGTGACAGATCGACTTTGACTAGAATTTATTTACTTTAATGTATCAGGAGCTCAGTTCTGAGCCTTTTAGTGGGGCAGCTGGTAATATCAGTTTTGCGTTCTGTTTAATACTTGTTACTTTTACTTGTTCAAAGATGCATATTACTCTGAGGAACCGTTCTAAAATAAATCGCTTTCAGTGAACACACCTCTATGACTGTGAGAGGCCGCGGTAGCCGAGTGGTATAGGTATCGGATCGTGGCTTGCCTTGTCACGAGTTCGAGCCCAGTACTACTAAAGATCCGCCGTGTAGGGCCGCGATGCACGTTAAATCTGTCGAGAGCTGAAACATCCTCCCGTTGGTGTGGTGTGGTAGTTAGGAGAGGGGGTATCAGCTGAGGTGTCGTCCACGTCACTTGACCATGGTTCAAAATTACGTGGTCCGTCGCCAAAAGCCCTCGTGTAGCTGAACAGTGCGACGTTAATATTCAGTCAATCAATCAATCTATGACTGTGAGAGATATAACTATAGAAGTTGGTGTGATCGAGTTAAGTGTTTTAAAAACATTTAAAAATTATCTGTGTGTGTGGATCACATCGCGTCTCCAAAAACAAAAGGAAAATGTGGGTGCAAGTGAGCAACCTACTGCAAGAGAATTGATAAAATTTTAATTAGAAGTAGCAAAATAAATCCAAGGATGACAAATTTAGACCTTTGAAAGGATTTATTGGATAATTGTGTAAGTGAGTGCATCAACTACACGCGGAAAAGGCTTCTGGAAGGTGGCCTTAAGGCAACAGGACTAAGGAAAAAAAACTATTTCTAACTCATAAAATGGTGAAAAAACGTTTAGTATGGACTAAAAAATACCGAACATGAACTGTTAACGACTGGAAGAAGGTGATTTTGCGTGATGAAACAATTATTTGTGCAGCAATTCAAATTAAGTGCAGTTAGACGAAGTGAAGTTGAAACTTTGTTACCAGTTCATTCATAACAAATTGTAAAACACCCTTCTAAGCAAATGTTTGGGGGTCGCAACAAATGGCCCTGGAAGCTTAGTTTCTATTAAATACTTGACGAATTCTGTCAAATATATAGAAATATTATGCAATAGGATTGTTCCATTCAGGGAAACATTTGATGAAATATTTCAACATTACTTGGCCCCTTGTCATAATTCGAAATTGGTCCATACTTTTATGCGGAAAATAAAATAAAAGTGCTCGATTGGGGCTTGAACATTCCCCGGACATAAATCCTAGTCAAAATTGATGGCATATTCTCAAGAATCGTTTCGCTAAGATGAATCGCATGACAACAGAGCAAATGAGAAAAAGGGCTATACTAGTGTGTTTCCAAGATGATGAAATCAAGAACATGTGTGTGCTTCTCTGTAGGAGTCTGCCAAGACGGATTGTGTGAAAAGGTCATTTCTGCTAAAGGAAGACATACTTCGTATATATACTATTATACAGATTTTTCAGTCTATTTAAGCTATGTAAGGATAAAAAGCTAAGGTTTTAGAAAAAAATCACTATTTTTCCATTTGTCCCAATTAATTCAAAGAGCATAGTATGTGCACTTTAAAAACTTCTCCATGTATACTATGAGAAACTCAATTAGGTTCAGTCCTAGGAGAGCCCACACCCTTGGCGCGAATTATTTTGGGTTGGCGATAATTGAGCCATCTTGGTAACCCTACTTTGATACACTAGATATGGTAAATCTAACTATTTCTAGACATTTCGTATTTTGTCGGAGGGCATTTTGAATTTTATTTTGTTTTGGGGAATCAGGCTGGGGGGAATGGTTGCGTGTGTGAAGGAATATATCTTAGAATTTTTTACCTTGTTGAATGTGAAAGGTTAGAAATAATTGATTGAGTAGTGTATGAAGGAAGGATTGATTGCTTAGAGTTATATGAATGCCCAAATTTAACGATCGGCATGATGTAACATGGTCGACAATAAAACGCTTTCTTCGAAATTGCACCAGCCACGCCGAAGGTATGTTCGACCATTACCTCGCAGAATAAAAATGGCGGCGCTCACACACGATCATTCACTTAGCGATGAGACCTTCAAGACTTTTTTAAAATCTGTTATTACCCTCCACTCGGAAAAGATCAGCAGTAAGAAAGTAAGTGCTGTTTTTATATATTTTTTATCTTAAATGCTTAATTTCTGTATTGTTTACATATATTTTCATTACGCATCCACCTTATCTCTCTGTACTCACTTGCCACCATCTCGTTCTGGCTTGGCGCTTTTTTCGTTTTGTCGCCAAGGGTGTGGGCTCTCCTAGAATTTTACCCTAAATTATTATTTTAAAATGTTATTATTTATTTTGTTCTGGAAGTACTTTCGCATAAACTTCGTAAATAATTGGCATACTCTCTAAGTGCGACTTTTTTTATGCGGTGGAGAACCGCATAAAAAAAATTCTGCAGTATTTCGACAAAGTTGTTTGTTATACGTAAAAGCTTATGAAATATTTTCGCATATTTTTTTTTTTTTTGTGAGTGCGGTCCATATCTACCACACAAAAGCAGGTTTTACTGTATATATTTTCAAGGAATATAAGAGTGACTGATGATGAGTTGTGACGGTATGCGCGATATCTCAACGAATAATTTGTTAAAACTTAATCGAGAACGCAAATACCATCGAGATCCCTACGGCTCAAGTGTTCCTTCCTGATGTCCTTAAGGTGTACTTCTCCTTAGATCAACAAACCGGTAATGAATGTCAAACACTCCGCCCATCCCGATCATCTAATAATACTAGAAATAAAAAAGAAATAAGGAAAGACTCCCCACAAAAAGTTATAATCCGTCAACAAAGATCGTCGGTGCGATAAGCTATCGATCCGCTGCGTTTATTCGAAAGTGACGCCACCACGAATGGAAGTTCGAAAGTCGATAAAAACTTTTGTTGAAATATGCGTCTCTTACAACAATTTTGTAAATAATTTTTCTTCCCATGAAATGGTAAGGGCCTGGGAAGTTTTATTTATTTGAAGAATTTTTTGCTGGTGTTATAAATTGAGTTTGACACATTTGTTTCTTTCTCAGATTACTTAAATAACCCTGTGAGGCCTAAAATGCGTATTTGAATCACTTCGTTTGAGTAAGTGAATATTAACTTCGTACTGTTCAGTTACACAAGGGCTTTTGATGACGGACCACGTAATTTTGAGCCATGGTCAAGTGATGCGGATGACACCTGAGCTGGCACCCCCTCTCCTAACTACCACACCAACAGGAGGACGTTTGAGCTCTTGACAGATTTAACGTGCAGCGCTCCCCTACACGGCGGGTCTTTAGTGGTACTGGGCTCAAACTCGTGACAAGGCCAGCCACGATCTGATACCTTGACCACTCGGCTACCGCGGCCACAACTTCGTTTGAACATAAGCAGGTTTCGTGTGTTGTAAGTTAAGAACTGTTTCCTTGTTTAATTGTTTTATTAAGGATACAATTCTTGAAAAGACTAAATTTGATTGATCTTCTATTTGTAAACAATTCATATATTTTTTGTAACAGCTGTGAAAATATTTAAATAATTTAAGTTAAAGATGTTATAATCCGGTTTATTTAAATGAAAAAAGAGTTCGTTAAAGGTTTCTTAATGTTAAAATTTCTAATTAAGAATTTTTTAAAATAAGATATTGGATGAACATGAGAGATTTCTTATTTGATAATCTGAGAGTGCTTCAGTATCCTTTTTCAATTAAGATAAAAAAATAATCTTAGTGCAGATTTGATTTGTGATTAATTTCGTACTCGAAAATAACGTTATAGAGCTATTAGAGTCCAACCACGTAGTTTTTAAAATCTCTTTCAAGTGACGAGGACGACACTTCACTGCATTTCGAACCTCGACAGATTTCACGTGCATCAATCTGTTTCCACCGCGTTGTCGCGGTAGTCTAATGGTCAAGGTAATGGACTCTCAGCCAGCGTCTTATGAGTTCGAGCCTAGTGCCGTTGAAGACCCGCTGTGTAAGGGGGGGATGCTCGTGAAGTCATTTGAATGAGTGAGTGAATATATTAATGTCACACTGTTCAGCTACACGAGGGCTTATGGCGACGGATCACGTAATTTTGAACCATGGTCAAGTGACGTGGACGACACCTGAGCTGGCACCCCTCTCTCTCTTAACTACCACACCAATGGGAGGACGTTTGAGCTCTCGACAGATTTAATGTACATTGCTCTCCTACACGGCGGTTCGTTAGTGATACTGGGCTCGAACTTATGACAAGGCCAGCCACGATCCGATACCTTGACCACTCGGATACCGTGGCCACATGAAGTCTTTCGAGGCTGAAACTTTCTTCCGTTCACATGTTGTGGAAGTTACGAGAGGGTGTGCCAGTTCAGGTGTCGTTCTCGTCACTTGACTATGGTTAAAAATGACGATGTCCGTCACTAAAAGACCTCGCGTAGCTGAATAAAGCGACGTTAGCATTCACTCACTGTCTCCACGACGATGTTCAGTAGCACCAGAGTACGAACTCACACAACTCGATTTTAAATAACAGACGAATGAAAAAAATTTCTTTTAGTTTATTACATTCATCGTAGATATTTCTATTTTGATCCTATTACTGTAATTTAGTCAAATTAACATATCTACGATCTGAACAATGCGAATAATAAAAATAAATACAAAAAATACGTTAAAAAAAATCCCAGACTTTTATACGACTTTCCCCAACATTTTGTTGTGGTTGCCGAGTGGTCCCTGGACTGCAGTCACGGACTCGTGACCTGCGTGTCAGGAGTTCGAGCCAAGTACTGCTGAATACCAGCTCAGGTGTTGTTCTCGTCATTTGACCATGGATCAAAATTTAAAAGTCCATCGTCGAAAACACCAGTGTGTAGCTAAATCGGGAGAGGTAAATACTCATTCATTACTACTCTGTGACTATTTTCTCTCCGAAAATGTATGTATACCTTTCAATTTTATCAATCCTATCATTCTTTAATAGGAATGTAGTCGTAGGCTACGTAAAATATGAATAAAAAATATCAGGTAATGGTATTAGTATTTATTTCGAAGAAAGTTATAAGCAGAGATTTAGCAGCATTATAACAGTGATTCTCTAATTGGGAGATGCGATTCTTAAGGAGGGCGCAAGTATATAGGAAAGTTGAAAATAAAAGATTTTTTTTTTTAAAAAAAAATATTAATTTATATGGAAAGGAAACAAGACCAAATCTTGGCAATTAAAAATAAAATAAACGTTCCATATTTATTGCAATCTGTTCTAATTTAAAAATAAATGGAAATAGTAACATAATACTTATCCTATTGCTTAAAAGTAACTTAAAATATATGTTACTTAAAAGGAACATTTACAAAATTTAATACTTATACTCTTAATATATATACCTTTATACTCTTAATTTTCCAGTTTGTAATTAAGGTCGTATTGTAGCTTTAACATCAAAGTATATTGTTATTGTATGGGGGGCGATGAAAATCATAATAGAAAATTGGGTGGCAAATATTGAAAGTTTGGGAAGCATTGGCATACAGTATTTCCCGAAAATCTGGCATTTATCCAATAAAATTTTAAAATGCAGCATGAAACGTTTAATAGGTTACTTGAAAACGAAACGAGAAGCAATTTTGTTTTCAACTAGAAAAATCACCCTTTAGAAACTCGGAAATATAAAAAATATCTCTCCAACACATGAACTGTATCACCCATCATATTCAAGTGTCAAAAAGTATATGTGCTTATGACCACACGATATAGAAGTGATAACTTCAAATTTTGTAATGTTATTTCAGGGATTAGAGTTAGGTGAATAAAAGACAAGATGATATTAGTATTGTCCTATAAAATTATTCAATTCCTACTATTATATAGGTCACACTCTCTACATATTTATTTGTTTACTCATTGATTTGGTGGAATTTTCAATCGTTAATAAAATGCATTTTAAAGCGCTCAATTGAGCTGAAATTTTATATACATGATTATTTTGGATGACAATACAATAACTTAATTATAATTAATAAAAGTTAATTGATTAAAGTTAATTATTTAAATAATTACAAATACACAGCTACGTTGGAATCATTTTTGGCGACTTGTGTCAAAATTTAAAAAGGTTTTTTCTCACGTTTTAAAGCATTCAGTTGAATTGAAATTTTACAGACATGATTGTTTTGGAGGACAATACGATACTTTAATAATTAATAAAAATTAATTACCACTTAATGTTGAGATTCTGTCATATGTATATACGTATTCATATAAATTGTAACTATTTAATAAAAAGTAGCTAAAATAAAATTTTCCTTTGTTGATCTAAGTAGGAATTGACTTAAAATTTTTTCATATTGTTTATTCATATGTCTGTACTCATAAAGTAATATTTTTGTGCGAAATATACAATCATATTTGTGAATTAATTGTATTCTAAGTAGGAAACATTAGATTTATGGTAGCTGAAATAGGTTATAATTCCTTTAGATTCAAAATTTTATTTAAATACTTAAAAAACTCCATCAAGCGTTGTTCCGTACTTCCTCGTGCTTCATTTGGATCATTTGACATAATTAAATTGAATTTTGATTTTAAAAAATCAACTAAAGGTTTTGATTTGTCTTTTGAAAAATCTACTTTAAAATTCCCAATTAAAATCATAGGTAATTTGTTCAAAAGACCTGATCCGGCTTCGTGAATTTTGGTTGTAATTTAACAATATTCAATTCTATCCATGAATTAATTTAAGCAAAAGGATACATTTACAGAACAAGCAAAGATTTGATCTCCATCGCAGATCCCATTCCTTCAAGGCTGGAGATCTCGTATTGTACGACTGGCCGAAACAAGGAGATCACAAACTTTCTCCCATTTTCAAAGGACTATTTGTGATTGTCCACCCAGTCGGGGCCGTGTGCTACGAGATCAAGTCCACGACACAGCAGAACAAATTTATCAAGGTTGTTCACGTACACATCTTCGCCCTTACTTTAAACGAAATACAACAACCGTCGAGGAAAACAGAACAGACAAAGAGAACGAGAGCCACTAACCCGTTACCAAAAAGATGTTAATTGCGCTCTGTTCCCCAAAGACTTGAACTATGATGTCATCAAAATTTTGTTTCTTTTTTTTTCGCTTCAATTTAAAATTTTTTCTCTGTCTAAATTTCATATTGAGCGGGGCCGAATGTAAGGTTCACTTTATATCGATGGAATAATTGTAATAGTTTTGCTTATGTTTATTTGTGAAAACGAAAGTTGGCATGAATGAAGAACAGAAATGGTTGTAATTGATCTGTATTACGATGCCGCGTTATGAATAAATGTTTATGTTTTAATTAGTACTCTCTTTTATTCGCATACTAAAATCATTCACGCTGATTCTAAGTCAACCTTATATTTGTGTTTGAGGTTTAAAAAAATATTTAGTTGACCTGTGCAAATACAATTTAAATGCACCATACTCAACATTTAGCGTCATATAAACTATTGTACATTTTTATAAAATCAATCATGAGTTGATTGGGTGTCTATTAAAGTAGCACTATAAAACAACACAAATGCTATGGACAACTAACCTCGTAATTTGATCCTCATTCAAGTGACCAGGACGAAACATAAACTTGCACTCCCCTCTACAAACTATCACACAACGTCAATGGGAGGATATTCAGGCCTGGTAGATTTAACGTGATCCAGTCCCTCCACACGGAGGGTCTTCGGTGGCACTAGGGCTCGAAATCATGACGCGCCGGCAACGAGTGTGTGATCGTTAACACCAGGTTACCGTGGCTACATTACGTGTGTAAGTTGAGACATCCCTCTTACAAGGAAATATTTTTATTACAAATATCCGCAATTCGTATTGAATATAATGTATTCACTCAGTGTTCTAGGGCAGTGATTCGCAACCCCCAGTCCGTGGACCGGTACCGGTCCATGAACCAAATGGTGCCGGGCGACCTAACGAACATTAAACTATTGCCATTTTATTTAAAATGGAGCATTTCTCTCGGATTTACGCAACTTTCCCACGGAAATCACTTTATATTCCTCGTTAAATCACTTTTATTCATTTTTGGTGTAATTATATTTTATTCTGAAGGCATATTTAAATGTAACTAAATTAAAATTGTTAAATCAAAACATTATATATATACAAAATATAAACAATCAACGTGTCTCACCCTCAGCGGGCCTATCAAACCTTGACCGGTCCGCAGCGATAAAAAGGTTGCGGATCACTGTTCTAGGAGACCCAAATCCTAACTGACGCCAAATATATGCCCTTTGTAGGATCTGGCTTCGGCCCCAAAACCTGATTTAGCAGGAGGGCCCTAATCATCTCCGTTACGCCACTGTATTTACTTCATTAGTATTTGCATTATATTTGCCAAATATCGAGTAGGAAAACCTGGGGAAAAGAACCAAAAGATTTAAAAAATGGATAGTTATATGAATTGTTTAAAAAAGCATTTGTGGTGCATTGGAAAGCAGAAAAAACTTTTTAACCAAACATTTGCAGATCCAGACAAACATTGGCAGACTGAAGCGCCGAAAGAGATATACAGGATGTCCGGGCTTAAAGTATCCAAAAGTAATGGCTTATTGTTAAGGAACTACCCATCAGAATGTAATAAACTGTTCATCCATGGATTAGAGTACTCCCCGAATTTTTTGGGGTCTAATCCGATCGGTGCACGTGCGCACATAATTCGGCAATCGCTGACGATAAACTGATTTCATTGTCAAAGATGTGGACGCGACAGTAAAAGGTGCACAGTGCGTACTTTGGTTAACGGAATTTAAATCACTCACTCGTGTACAGCGACGTGTTCGAACAGAATGGAATGTCGACTCTCCGACATCAAGATCTATCCACCAATTGGGAAAAACTTTAAAGGGAACTTTGAAATCTTAAACTGGGGCAAGTATCCTTCGTGATGCAGGACACTGTTGATCGTATGCGTGATTCGTTTTGTAAGTTGATTGATTGATTGAAAATTAACGTCGCACTATTCAGCTACACGAGGGCTTTCAGCGACGAACCACGTAATTTTGAACCATGGTCAAGTGACGTGGACCACACCTGAGCTGGCATCAAACTCTCCTAACTACCACACCTCACCAACGGAAGGACGTTTAAGGTCTCGACATATTTAATGTCTATCGCTCTCATACACGGCGGGTTTTCAGTGATACTGGGCTCAAACTCGTGACAAGCCAGCCATGAGTCCGTTACCTTGACCACTAGGCTATCGTGGTCACCTTAAGACTGTGGAACAAACCATTGAAGCAACGAAAAGAAGAAAATATGGTATTTATATTTTATCCCAACCTATTGGCGGCATTATATGAAGCGAAGCACATAGATGCCAATTCAGCGCGTACTACGCACGGCTAATCAGGATTGCCAACTTGGCGAATTATTAATAGAGTTGGCGCTTGTTGCGATAATACGTAAGTACCGAAAATACAAAGCAAGCCTCAAAATAAAAGTTCTAAAACAGGTTAATGAATCGGTAAGTGATACTGAATTACTACTGATACTGAATACTATAATTTAAAAAGCCTTAAATGGATTAAATTCATGGACGTTATAATCACATGATAATTCCAATCACGTATTTTCAGTCAATCGGTTTAAAAGTTCACATTGTGTCATTGCTGCATAATAAGTGTGTTTCGAAACAATCACTTAATGCGCTTTACTGTTGCCAACTTTTACTTTTTCCTTAATTTTTCTTTTAAAAAGTACATATTTATTAACAATCATAATGCTCAAAGGTAAATAAAAGGCACTAGGTTTGAAAGTATACTGATAGTATAAGATTAGTAAAAGAAGTATAATAGTATAAGAATATAATAATAGCATAAGATTTATATACTATAATTTTTATTTTTGAATAATTTTGAAGAATTCTAATGCTTTAACATTTTTGCCCAACACTCGAAATTTAAGATTGTTTCTAAGTTTTACAAGTAGAACAGCAAGTCTAATGCCAGTTTAACTTGCATTAAAACAAGCAAACAATTGAAAAACAAGTGACAATAGAATTGTACTTATTTTTATTGTAAAATTTAGATGCAATTTCAAATTTGATAATTGGGTAAGAATGTTTATGTGTTAGTTTTTCAAAATTAAAAAAAAATATTCTTAAAATACGTGTACTTTGAAATTGAGTGTCTTTTGTTTACCTATGCAAATTATTATTGTTGACAAATAGCTACTCTTTAAAGGAAAGTTTCCACATAAAGCAAACGCTTACAACAGCTAAGCGCATGAACTGATTGGATGCGAAAACGGGATTGAATTTATTGTGTGATTCATATATGTGTGTTCATATACATATATGAACAGATTGACTGGAAACACGTGATTATCGTTATCATGTGACTATGACGTCACATGAATTTACCTCATCCAGTGGAGGCCACGTGATTGTATCAAGTGACCGTCATTTATTTAGCCCCTTGAAAGGATCAGATATTTTTTTCTGCGTTTTGATAATACTTGTATTGATTTAGTTAAATAACTATATAAATCGGCAAAAGAAAAAACAAATTTAACTTTTATAAGAAATTAGGATCGCAATTTATAAAAACCGTATAAAAAGTCGATTATATTAATCTCCACTAATTACTACATAATATATTATACAACTATTTAAAATATTTCTTGGTTATTCTATGTCAACTTTTAATCCTCCAATATATTCTCGAGGCATGGAATTTGCAGCAATCCATTTTTATCAGACTTTCGGAGAGTTTCCGTTATGAACTTCGACAAAGTTTTCCTGGGAATAAATATTTACTCTTGAGATATTCTCTGTCGACGGGATTAAAATTTGTTTTCAGAATTAGTTTTAAAGCTACAAAAATCAATAAAATTATTTCGAAGGAGCTTTCGGAGCAGTCATTAAATTGTCGAGAGCTCTGTGAAAGTTTTCCAGACATGGAATGAAATTAATTATTAAGTGCCAATTGTAAATAGAAATGAAATTGAATCCTGAAAGGAAATAATTTCAGCAGTTTTATTAATAATGATAATGTTTCAGTAAGACTCCCTTTACATTTTCCCCCTAGAGAGATTTGACTACCTATAAGTAATTTTACACATAATAATGTACATCATATTTTAAAGAACTCATTTATGAAAAAAAGCCGATTTTTAACTTTAAAATAATGTGATGACATAATTGAAATTGTGCAGAGAAATAGGATTAATTTTGACCTGTTAATTGGAATGAAGTTTGTATAAAATTGGCGAAAGCTATATCGGTAACATTCTCTACTATTTGTATTGGCTATGAAGGGATGAGCTCAGGTCGAAACCTGTGTGTGTGTGTGAGCGATTACTTCACTCGCCTAACTTCCGTACATACCCGTTTAGACGTAGGTGGCAAGACTCGTGAACTCGTGGCTGGTTTTATCGAGTCGTGGGGTCGAATCCCGATGCCACTGAAGACCCACCGTGGAGAGGAGATGATGCATGTTAATTCTTTTGAGACTCAAAGACTTTACTTTGCTATGATGTGAAAATCTGGAGATTTTAGAGCCAGCTCATATATCATCTTCGTCACTTTATTGAAGACTGTGATGTACATCAGAACATCACAATCATTTCCAAACATAAGTCTTATTTTCTAAGAGTTTTACTGTACATCTTTCCAAAAACTGTTGCGATAGGCAATGAATCTATTGGTACTTGAATTCTTCACGCTGGTGTGGTAAATAAATCAGAGTGATGAGGAACTGAAGTAGTTTTCTTCATGATTTGATCCTTGTTCACAAAGTTAAAAGTCCTTCGTAAGAAATTTCATCATTCATTTACTTATTCATTATATATTTTATGTTTCTTTTCAAAATTCTCTGCTCTTCTTTATTGTTTAACGATCAAGAAAATAATATAATATTACGGTTGATAAATGATTCCTTAGAAGGCTGTAATAAAATGGAATTTTCGAAGTCGTAAAATTGCAAAAACCGCAAAGTCCATCTCTTCTATTTGAAATAATTTATTCCTTTATTCCCTCAGTTATATCAGCCTCCACCGCAATTTGTACATCTATTTCCACTGTGAAAACAAGTAAGTAACTTAAATCAGTGGCGCAATAGCCCATTAAGGCCAAGACCTACTGTGCCCATCTCAGTATGCTTGGACCTTCGGCCCCGAGGTTCATCATCAGATGTTCCGGTCAGGTGGTTAGTCTGGAATGAAACCCCTAGTATTAAATTCCCAAGAAAGCCTTGTACTCATTTATGGACCCACTGAAGAGATGAAAGGCTGATTCAACCTTGCCCAGCGCGGGATTTGAATCTCGGACCTGTGATGTGGAAGTGCGATGCAGTAACCACTCAGCCACTGGGCTTCAAAGACAAATAATTGCACAGATTTATTTTCTGTAGAGGAATCATACTTGCTATTTTACTCATCATCATTTATTTCTTCCTCATCTTCACCGCAAAGAGACTTTCTTCATCCGAAAATACTGTTGTACTGTATTTATTAAATACGATTAGAGTTTAATAGAATTCGCCTACAAGCTAAGGGACCTCAAAGGATATGACCTTAAAGTCAGCTACACGAGAAACTAACCATTTTCCAAAAAGGGTTTAGAAGGAGCGTTGAAAAAAGTTAGACGGTGGATATGACATAGCCTGCGCGAGAAGTGCTTATTTAAAAATGCCGAAACACATTTGAGATCTTCAACTTAACAAATTCCGCAGAAAAACGCTCAAGTGCTTCCAGCATCATTGAAATATTTAATGCATCCAATTTCTACAGAGAGAAGACTTAAAGCATTTTGAACCATTTGAGATTTCTAAAATGCGTATGCATTTAATGAAAACTCTAGTCTACGATCCTAATGCTACACTTGAATCTTCAACAAAGATATGCCCATTAACACCTAAAGCGGTTTCCTCCTACAACGTACGGGCTACCGAAAGTTAGCCACAAGTAATTTGCCCGTACGCTGTACGGGTACACTCTGATATTTTCTTTCTATTATTTGCTCTTATTTTTAATTCTTATGGCGTATTATTTAGTGCAGTGCTTCTCACACAAACTTTTAAAAAATGTTACCCGATTTCCAGTCATAACTTCCATCCCTCCCCCTCATGCAACAACTATGTATTGAATGCAATAATAATGTACTTCGACACTAAAGCTACAATGTGACATTAATTATAAACTGCATAAATTATAAAGATTAGTATTAAATTTTGTACATGGGGCAAGCCTTTGGAAGTCACTCGTAATTATTAATTATAAATGAATTATCAAATACTTTTTGTCGTACTAATATATTTATAAGAAACTTATATCAGTGTGACTATGTGTATTTTATTTTTTCAATTCTTACTATTAGTTCACAATCTCCATAAATGTATCTTGTTCAAGTTTTCAATCGTTATAATAAAAATATATTTTAAAGCACTCTACTGAGCTAAAATTTTATATACACGATTTTTTGGATGACAATATGGTAATTTAATTATAATCAATAAAAATAATTGATTAAAACTAATTATTCAAATAATTACAAATGCAGCCACGTTGATATCATTTTTTAGTGACTTAGTGATCCTTTGGGCGACTTGTGTCAAAACTTTAAGAAGTTTCTTTTTTCTCACGTTTTAAAGCACTGATTTGGGCTAAAATTTTCTATATGCTATTTTTTTGGCCGACGATACGATAATTTAATTTTAGTTAATTAAAATTAATTGACTGAAATTAATTATTTAAAAAATTAAAGATACAGAGCCACATTGGTTTCATTTTTAGCGACTTGGGTCAAAACCTTAAAAGGTTTTTTTTTCTCACGTTTTAAAGTATTCAGTTGAACTGAAATTTTATATAAGTACATGATTGTTTTGGATGACAATACGATACTTTAATGATAATTAAAAAAATTATTTGCCACTTAATATTGTTATTCTGTCATATGTATATAAATTGTAGTTACTTAATAAAACGTAACTAAAATAATTTTTTTTGTTGACCTAAGTAGAGAGGAATGGACTTAAAAAACATTTTTTTTTATATTACTTGTCTTTTGTCAGAATGCATTTTGTTTTGTTTCCTTTCAGTAAACTGATAATTATTTTAAATATTTTATTTTCGACTTTTCGATATGCTCACACAACCCACGTAGAGTTAACACGCCCCCAAGGTGGGCGCACCCCACAGTTTGAGAAACTCTGATTTAATGTCAGTATTTTGAAAGGGGGAGGTGCCATTGGTCTATGGTACTAAAATGCTTTACGTCTGCCCCCTCCCCTTTTTTTTCGGCAAAGGGGGTAATTAGTATGATGTTTAGTTTTAAACAATAAAAAAAATGCACCTTTTTTTAAGCATTTTGGTAAAAAAAAAAATTACCACTTAAGGGGTTAATAGTTTATGAAGGAAACAGTGGGAAAGGCATGAATGTGTATTGCATAATTAACTTATCTCCGATTATAATTTTTTGAAAAAAATTATTAGAAAATATAACTTTTTCGCATTATTTCTTCGAACGATATTTATTGAACACACTAAGCTTACCAACATTTCCTGTATACCTATTCCTATCATAATCTATTAAGTATTCTACAAAAACATTCTTTATATAAAATTAAAATTTAGACTGTTTGATAATGAACAAAATATTTTATTCAATGGAGATAGATAATTTATCTGTATGCGTTTTAGCGTTAATGAAAATAAAATTAAATTATCATTTTCGAAATAAATTCTGCGAAGTTCAGATTCGAAATATATATTCCAAGTAAAACTTCCGTCAACAGTTAACGAATTTTCCTTATGGTAGGAGATGCGATTCACAACAATTAATTGCAATTAATTCATTTCCTTTAATTTTTGTAGCAATTCATTTCGGTGTTTCGGAACTGATTTGCTGTTTCAGATTTTATTGCTATAACTACTTCAGTAAAACTCGTCGGAGTGATACCGTTAAAAAAAAAAAATATTTCTTTTAACTGTAATGCATTCCCTCCAATCCCCGATTCCATAGCATTAATTTGGAAAAAGAATTTTTGAAAATTTCCTGTTGGAAAATATCGAAAAAGAGTTTACGCTCTTAAAGCATGGTCTCACGAACCAAAAGTTTGTACGCGATGATGGAGATAAGCAACACCAAAAACAAATTATGTTCCCACACCTGGCATCCACCACACGTTCTCTCGCTATAACTATACATATATAATAAAATTATTTACCTCACAGAGAAAAAACTCTTTAAGTGTAGCATTTTGTGGTTTCAATGAATCTAAGAGGTTCCACTCAAATGAGGCCAGACGCTCCCTCAAAAGGGCTCAACTGCTAGACGTGTTTAACTCACAACAGCATAACGAAAATACACTTTACTTTAAAGCAGTGCTTCTGAAACTTTCAATACTTGCGACCCAATATTCAATCATAATTTTCTTCACGCCCCCATACAATAACAATGTATTAAATTCAATAATACTATATTTTGACGCTAAACCTACAATTCGACTTTAACCTTTTAAATGATACCGGCGTATATAAACGTCTCACTCAGCCAGTAAGTTAATTGCCCCGTACGTATATATACGTCTTTCCAATCTTTTCTGTGAACTGCTATTTATGAAATTATTTGGAAGGCTGTGGAATGCAATAAAATTACCTTGACAGTGTTTGCGAAGGATGTACTTATATTTCAGAGGATTTGCTTATTTATTCCTTTAATACCCCTTCCCCCAATACACCACATACGCTCACCTACGTGTTAAACGGTGGTATTGTGGAGCGAATCGCGTAATTTTTAATTGGCGTTGAAATAATTAATTATAAACCCAACAAATCATCAAGTGTTAATTTTTGCATATAATTTTACATTTGAAGAGCCGATGGGTTACTGGTAATTGTTAATTTAGTATTGTTAAATTAATTATAAAATACATTGAGCAATACTAATATATTTATAAGTGTATTATATCAGTATGTAAATGTTTTTATTTTTTATTATTTCAGACTGTATGTTGTTTTTTTTACATTCAGAAAATTAATAATTTTTTAAATAATCTTTTGTTTTCGACTTTTCAATATGCTCGCGCCCCCCTTGAAGGGTTATGACGCCCCCAGGGGGAGCGTGCCCCACAGTTTGAGAAACACTGCTTTAAAGCAAGGGTGGCTAACCCGCGGCACGCGTGTCTCAGTGTGGTACGGTGGAGTTGTAACAGTGGCACGCAAAGACTTACTGAAAAATTAAAAATAATTTTTAAAAGATAATAATAAATAACTATATATATATATATATTATTCTGCTATGAATATAATAAAATAAATATCACCAAACTAGCTGATGTGCACCTATAATACTTACTAACTTTGTTAGAAACTGCAAGATCTAACCCTAATATAGGTGAAATATTATAAAAAGTAGTAATCAAAAGCCTTATAAGTTAGTACTGAGCTTTTAATATTTATTTTGATTTAAATGTTTCAAGTAACTCCTTTTTATTTTTTACATAACCTAACTGATTGAATATGTAAAAGGTTTATATTAACAGTAAACCCAAGTTTGTACTTTCGTTTTACTTATTATATTATTTTTAAAGTACCGTAAAATCCGGCGTATAACACGCACCCATACTTTCAAGCTGCATTTTTTTATTTTTAGGTATATTCGCCGTATAACGCGCACCCCCTTTTTACGAAGAAATCCGAAACATTATTATACATTTCTCTTATGTTTTTAAGTCATTTATTCGAGGTATTATTTAAAAATTTTGAAAAAAATAGTATACTTCTAAAACTACATCTCTTTTAGTTCATAAAGCAAGTCATTTCTTTTAAATAAACAGTATTTCGATACCAATAGAATATTTTTTTATGTTCATCTCTTTTGTTATTTTTAAAGCTATCGTTTTTATACCCGGCGTATAACGCGCACCCTTAAATTTCCATCTTATTTTTTGTGTTAAAAGTGCGCGTTATAAGCCGGATTTTATGGTATCTTATTACTTGCGACAACTTTTGCTTAAAAAAAATGGAGTTATGGAGATTTTTTTTTGTGTGTGTGTGTGGCTTTTAGATATATTAGGTACATTTTAGGAAAGATATGCTAAAATTAAGAAGAGAAAAATAAATTACTATTGTTGCTTTGCTATTCATTTTTGAAATGACCTTCAACATAAAAGAGTCTTTAATTTTTTTAAAAAAAACTAGAGCACTTTATCTTAGTTACTATATGAAATTGCTTAAAAGAACCGTGATTATATTCACATATGGAATTGTAAATTTTATGTAATAAAACAGTGAGTGGTGAACAGGTAGTTGGTGATTACTTGGTGGTCATTTTTTTTTTATGTTATGAATTTTGTTGCTGCTGTTTGAATAAGGAAGTTTTGAAGAATCGCTGACTGGTATTTCGATTTTCTGAGCCGATATTTTAATAGTAATCGTAGCATAAACACGTAAGGTAATTGCCTGTACGCAGACTTTCGGATGCAATTGTAAATGTCTGATATTTCATATACTTTACTTCCTATAAACCTTACGAAAACAAGAAAGGGAGATTTTGCACATGTCCTCCAATACGTTTAAAAATAAACTTCAACACCCACACGATTTTTAGGATATTTATTTTCGTATTTCTAGAAAAAATGTGTCTTCGCAACGGATGCAACAAAATTGAACTGTGAAAGTGACAGTTGAAAGGAGAAAACGGTAAACACGCCTTTCGGAATAGAACAAACATACTTCACTTCTACAATACTTTCTTTCCTCTATATTACAATAAACATATTCCACGAAAAAGAGGATATTTCTATAAAAGGAGACAGTCCTTGAAGAGGGGTTAGATTTTGTATCGTTTCTCTTTCATTTACTTTGTGTTACACTTTTTGTAAATGTGCAACATTTTTTTACTAACGTTAACTAAAAATTTTTTTTATATATAATGATCTATTTCATTCTTAAAATAATACCTTTCAAAAGTATGTGTCAATCGTTCTTTTTTAACGGAAGATGGAACTTTAGAAAGTTGAAGAACCATCCTTTTGAACAGGAATGCCTTCAAATCTTTTGAATAAACATTCTTTGTATATTAGTTTTAAACTATTTTTAGACAGGAAACAAAAATAAACACTTTTAAGATTATGTTTGGGATATTGAAAAATATACCAAAGAAACTTTTCCTTTTGAAATCCCATGCAGTTGAAAAATTTATCACGCAAAAAAAATTCATGGCTTTTTTTTCCCCCTTTTCCCCTAAAAATGTTTTTTTGATGCTTTTTTTTTCCGTCAAAGGAATTTAAAACAAAATTTATTACGAATTATTTCAGATTTCATAGCTATATTTACAGTTATAGGTTTTTTGGGATGTTTAGCACAAAGGCTATTATTCCATTATGACTTTATAAAACAATATGTTTTTGCTAAAAACTGTATTTTAAGAATTTGGGATCTAAAGAAAGATGTGATTCTTTAACACTATGTGAATTTACAAATGAGCCAAATAATCCGATATTTCCATTTTAAATAAAAAAAATAATAAATGCTTACAATAATAATTTAAAAATTCTTCCCGCCTACTTATAAAATTTAAATATTTTCAGTTATTAAATGTTTAGTTTTCATTGTTTAAATAGTTTTTTTTTAATTCGTTTGGTATAAATAAAACTTTCATTGAAAAACCCTTCATTCCTTCTTTTTTCCCCCCAAAAGTTGAACCTAAATCCGAGGATTAAATACTCACTAAATTGTGAATCAAACCCAATCTGGCGTAAGAAAAGAAAATCAACGGGCCAAAAAATTAAAAAAAAAAACAAAAATAACAAAAATTTTTTAATAATTTCTTTTAGGGGAAGAGGAAAATTTTTAATAAAAATTAAAAACATAAAATACTTGGGGGGGCCCCCTTTTTTTAAAATTTAAATACGTCCGAAGGGGGACGGGGGGGTCCCAGGAAGGGAATTTTCCCCTTTCCCAAAAGCGGCTTTCCCCCCCTGGAAAAAAGGTGTTCCTATTCCCCTTTTTGGAATTTGCGCATGCGCCCCCAAAACTTTTTGGGAAACCACGAATTTTTCCATGGTAAGTAGGGAAAACCCGATAGATTTAAAAAGGCCCAAAAGGGGAAAGGTTTTCCCCCAAGAAACGTGATCGTGCCCTCAAAGACTCTTTATTGAATAAAGGGATTTGATACCCATAAATTTGGCTAGCCCTTTGTTTTTCGGGCCAGTTTTTTACTTTTTTTTCCCTTTTTTTTTTTTTTACCTTTGGGGGAAAATTTTTTTCCCGTTTCTAAAAAACATCTCAGATTAGGGGATGGGGAAAAATCGGGTTTAGGGGGCCTTTAAAAAATTGACAAAGAACCAGAATTTTGAAAAAACGCTTTAAAAGAATAAAAAAATTTAAGTTAGGATTATTAAGATAGCATTGATTAAAATTAAAATTAAGACATTCGGTTTTCTTACGCTTTTTCACATAAGATTTGAACTCTTTTTATATCACTCCAAAGGTTCCCTTTATAGTTTGCTAGTCTGGGAATATTATCTTTGGTAATAATAAATTGGATTTATCATGATTAGTCTGGGTCATCTATCTTTACCTCCTACAGATTTAGGTCGATTAGATGACGAGGAAGCGTCCCCAGGGTGAGGCCTTTACATGTTTAAATCACATGTCACTTATCTCTCCGACACTCAGATAACGTTCGGGCAATACGATCTATAGAAGGAATACTCCTGTGAACAGTGTTCACTGTTGGTTTGCCCTAGCACATGTGGGTCATGAACTATTTGACTGAAAATGACTATCGGCCTGTTGTGACCAAGACATACTCTGAGGGTATCGTCAGTGTCAAAGTATCAAGATGATTTATAGACCCTCCAGATAATTACTATGTACGGTGACAGGGTTGACAGGCAGAATTTATATTGTAAAGACTTAATTATGATTACATTGGTTAAATTAGTTATGGCTTACATCCAATCAGCTCTGTCATTAGAATCTGAGGAATACAATTTTATTAAGCAAAGAAGGCGGTACTTTAAAAGTAAAAGTCAATACATGATATTGAATAAAATTTTGTGACCTGCCTCCCACCAACGCTTTGTTGAGCAATTACAGCAACAAAATTATTAAATTATTGAAAAAAAGGCGGTACTTTAAAAGGAAATGATCAGCTATTGTTATATTGGTTCAATTTACTGAGATTTTCCTCCAATCATAGGTTACATTTGAATCCGAGCAATAAAAATTGATTAGTGTTCTAAAAGAGGCGGTATTTTAAAAATGTAAGGGAATCTAGGGTTCCATTGGTTAATTTAAGAGTTGATTTTATCCAATCAGCTCGACAATTAGTAGCAGCTCTCCAATTACGTTCAGTAAAATAAGTGCTATGAAGAATGTGGTATTTTAGAATTAAAAGGTGCTCTATAGAGTGACATTAGTGATTTACATCCAACTAACGCTTGGAGCAAATCATGAAATTATTGAAATAAGGCTTGGTAGAAAAGGTCTAATATCGTTACATTGGATAAGTTTACTGATACTTACGCCCAGTTAGAGCTTTCTATTAGATTCAGAGTAATGCAATTTTAATTAATGTTTTAAAACCGCGGTTATTTCAAAATGTAAGGGAATCTAAGGTTCTGTTGGTTAAATTAAATGTGGATTTTATTGTATCAGCATTGTCATTGAGTATCTGAGCAAAAAATTTAAAAAAATATTATATAGAATGCGTTATGTTAAAGTCAATATTTTTTATTTATATATAATTGATTCAAATAATTGCGACTTATACTCAATGGATGCATTTTGTATGATCCGTTGGAGGCTGAACAAAAATGCTACACCATTTTGGTTAAGATGGTTATCTTCGTTGTTATTGCAGCATATTGAATCTGTATACTTCGTGTCCTAATTTTTAAAGATGTCTGATGTAATTTTTATTTATTTATTTTTTTAGTACATTTTTATAGAAATCAGGTTTTTGACCACAGTTCATTTCATAGAGCATTTTACATTAGCATTTACAGTTTTGAACATTTTTGCAAAAAATCCTTATTGAACAGCCATTGAAAACTTTCCTTGCGTTTTGTGTCCTGAGTATAACTTTGACTTCTTAAATTTTTTACTTCTTGATTTAAATATTCTGAATGATCTCTTTTTAAAATTTTTAATCGGGCTGCGGATTGTGTGTGTGTGTGTGTGTGTGGTATTTTAAAATTTCAGACATTTTACGTTCTCCGGGAGCTGGAATATTTTTTTAGTGCAGCACCATTTAGGTGATATACCAATCACCGCAAGGGATTTTGACGCCCAGTTTCCTTCCCAGAAGGAGGCACCAGAGCTCTCCGAAGCAAAACCGTACTAGAAATTAAATTTTGCCAAGAGCACCCAAGCCAAACAGGCATTCAAGGGATATTTAACCTATTGCATAATCATACGACATGGATGCTGTCAATTTTTTGCTTCATGAAAAGTTACCGACTTGGGCCGGGGCGAAACTACAAACTTGGGCATAAAAGGCCAGCTCCAAAGCAACTACGCCACCCAGCCGGTATATCCAAAATATTATATTTACTATTTCATAAGATATGTATTTGAATATTGAAGTGATATATATTAATGTTGATACAATGTTAATGTCACTGATATATATATATATCTTAAAATATTAATAAATCTAATAATAATAATATTTATTTTAATATAACTAGGGGAACATCCATTGTACAAATTTTACAACTGTTCCTACTTACTGCTCAAATTGTTAAACTATAATTTACGTGTATTATGTAGTTTATTTTGTTGTTGTTGCCTTAGCAAAATTTGTTCTTGGCCAGCTCTGGTGTTTGATCCCAACTGTATTGGCGACATTATATTAAACGAAACACATGGTTGCTAATTCAGCGAGTACGACACATGGGAAATCAGGGTTGCCAACTTGGCAAGTTATCTTGAACGTTGGCATTGTTGCGATAATACGTAATAAGTTTATTACACCATCATGAAATTTTTCTATAGAGAGAGAGATAATAAGGTTGATGAGACAGCTGTTTTTTACTAACAGCATCTATTTAAATAACAATAGAAATATATACCAATGTTAATCTTTAATTATATCTTCTAATACTGATAATATTCATCATAATGTTGCTAATTAAAATTCTTATGATTTCGATTATATCTACTACAGCAGTGTTTCTTAAACTGTGGGGAGCACCCCCTTAGGGGGCGTGATAAGCCTACAAGGGAGGGCGCGAGCATATCGAAAAAGGTTTAAAAAATTTGTTTCCTGGAACGAAGTAAACAAAATACTTTTTGACATATAAAAAAATACGCATTTGCACTGATATAATTTATATATATCAGCTGGCAATATCACTTCATCAAAAATAAAAGTTTCCACTTTGACACGTTCATTAACTATATCTGATCCTATAACTAAATAATAATAATACTAATAAAAACATTTTGTTTGATTTGCTGTAATCCCACGATGAGAGACTTTTTTTATAACGTTTTCTTTTTAAATCTTAAATACTACTCTTTCAGAAAAAAAAAACTCAGACCCAGAGAAAAAAATTCTAAGAAGTTAAAAAACTCAGCACTCTTATTATTATTGAAATGCTATACATTAGCTGTAGAAAGAAAAGAAAAACTTATTCACTTTTCTCCCAGGAAGCAGTTTGCTGATCATCATTTGACCTTAGAACTTACTGGTATGATTAGTTCTGTCCCTTCTTTTATGTTTTTGTTTTTCGTTTGGGGAAGCTGTAAATAATGTATTTCTGTTGAGTTTTTTCTATGTGAAAGAGTTATATGATATTTTTGGAAAAGCACAGAGAGCACTTTGAATGATTTATTTGGCTAAGATTTATTTTTATTTGTATTCTAAAACATATAAAGCATGATGAAATACGTGTTTTACACAATTATTTTTTTAGAACTATATTTTTATATACCCAACACCCATATTTTTATATTGAATACACTTTTAACCGGGAGCGGTTGCGCGAATCTCAAAGTCAAAGGACAGCAAAATTACAATAATTTGAACAAAATATGACGGTTTTGCTAGCAAATATCATTCCTGTAATGTTAGCGAAAAGTGTCTGTGATTTGAGTATTTTATTAAGGTTACGTACCTTTGAACCTTTTTAGTTTATTTATTAAGGTTACGTACCTTTGAAACTTTTTAGTTTAGTTTTAATGGATTTTTTTCTCAAATTATGAAATGAAAAATGAAAAGTCCTTGAAAGTAGGTAAGTATATTTTCTCTTAGTTAAATTATTCACTGTAATTGCGATTTTTATCTATCTTGTACAATAAAAATAATTGTTAAAAAAAATCAGTCACCTTGCTTGACTATTATCGTTAGTTTGGAGTGCGCGCCAGCTCTCCCGGGTTAAAACATTTTGTAGTCTTCTCGCTTTGAATATTAATGTCAAATGTGATGGATATGATAAAGAACAACATAGACCGGACTCTTTTTCTAATAACATTTATACTTTTAGAAATGAATGATGGAGGAAATAAATTTTTAATTAAATATCATTTTGCAATCTGTTCCAATTTAAAAAGTAGAGAAAAGAAAAGTAACAATAATTATCATATTACTTAAAATTAATTTGCTTAAGATAAATATTACTTAAAAGTAACAAATACAAAATTTAACAATCTTGTTAATTTGTACGGTTTATAATTTAGATCGTATTATAGCTTTAGCGCCAAAGTGCATTATTATTGTGTAAGGGGGCGATAAAAATTATTGTTGAAAATTGAGTCTCCAATAGTGAAAGTCTTGATAAGCACTGTACTGCAGTGATACCTATATTATTACTAATTGTTAACAGTATCCTTTTATTTATTTTGTAGACATTAACGTCGTGAGACTAAACTGGCATCAATGACTTGGAAAATAAAATGGGAAGAAATCGCCTTGTTTACAATATCGAAAAAGATGAGACCTAGATCGAAACTAAACCTCGCCAGTGTCTCACGGTAGGTTAACAATACATTTAAAAATTAATTTTATGAGCATTATCCAGATCCATTTTCAGTTTTTTTACCATTTAAGGAATCCGAATACGGTTGGAGGCATGATTTTAAAAAAACGCATAAATGGATAATTTTCATGATATTTAGTGTCACTTAGATTAGAATATATGTATAAAATTGTTTAAAGGACATTTTGACAAAAAAAAAATTTAAATGCAATATTTCGGCAAAAGATTAACTTAGAATAACCTTTTTCAAAAGGTTCTCCTTTTGTGAAAAATGCTTCTAATATAATAATATTTTGCCTGTATATAGCTCAGACCTCTGTACAGAGGCTCAACTATGATTTTTTGAAAAATTTACAATATTTTCAGAGTTACAAACCATTGAAATAATTATCGGCCCTTTTTTTCTTAAAATTTCTCCCCTCTGTTGTCGTAAAACATGGATAAACCCACTTCTAAGTTATATATTTAAAAAATTCTAGTTGAGCCTCTGTACAGAGGTCTGATATATATAGGCAAAATAGTACTATAATGGAAGCATTTTTCACAAGAAGATAATATTTGGAAAATGGGTCCTTCTATGTTCATTTTTTGTCAAAATATTGTACTTAAATAATTTTTTATTGTAATACTATTCTTAAAACAATTTTATATACATTTTCTTATCCAAGTGACACTAAATATCATAAATATTATCCATTTATACGCTTTTGCAAAATCACGGTTCCGAACGTAGTCGGATACCTTAACCAAGTGCTATGGAATTTTTGTATTATTATTATTATTCTAAAAACAAATATGACCCCACCTTTCACCTGGTACTCTCTTATCCTTAAGTTTCGGGACACTGTATGTTATAAATAGAATTGCTCTTTTCTGGGTTCATAAATAGACATAAAGATAAGGAGACAGATAAGGTGTTACACATTTAAATTACACTACTTAACATTATAATGTCTCATTTTCTTCAACCAAACCTAGAACAAAAAATTGTACAAGGTTTCACAAAATTTTATAAAAACATGACCTGAATGAAACAAAAATATATTTAGTACATTCAGTTCCTGGGAATAACTTTCAGGTCTTCGACTTTTTCGGCGTAAGGAATATTGAAGTTCTGAATCAACGAACTCATGAATAAAAATACTTCCATCTGTGCCAAGGCTTCTCCAACACAGGATCTCTTTCCTAATCAAAACAGTAAAAGTAGTTCTAAAGACACTCGATAAAAACAATAAATTTGTTACAGATATGTGATAAATAACACAACAAAAATAATAGTAATAATCATATCAAGGAAAGTCTGTGATTTATACCCCAATAACAAATACTTGACACTTTATTTTAAAGACATTTGGATTTTCATAAAAATATTAGTAAATAATTACGAGAATTTCATTGATTAATGCCGCTTAAAGTATCCGACTACGTTCGGAACCGTGATTTTGTAAAAGCGCATAAATGGATAATTTTCTTGATATTTAATGTCACTTAGATTAGAATACATGTATAAAATTGTTTTAAGGACACATTTTGACAAAAAAAATATTTTAATACGATAACTTGGCAAAAAATTAACTTAGAATAATCTTTTTTCAAAATGTTCTCCTCTTGTGAAACATGCTTCTATTATAATAATATTTTGCCTGTATATAGCTCAGACCTCTCTACAGAGGCTCAACTAGAATTTTTGAAATATATGACTTAGAAGTGGGTTTATCCATATTTTGCAACAACAGAGGGCAGCAATTTTAAGAAAAAAAACGCCAATAGTTATTTCAATTCGGGATAACTCTGAAAATAATGTGAATTTTTCAAAAATTCTAGTTGAGCCTCTGTAGAGAGGTCTGAGCTTTATACAGGCAAAATATTGTTATAATAAAAGTATTTTTAACAAAAGGAAAACATTTTGAAAAAAGATTATTCTAATTAAATTTTTTGCCAAAATATTGTATTTAAATAAATTTTTTTGTCAAAATGTCCTTAGAACAGTTTTATGCATGTATTCTCTAATCTGAGTGACACTAAATATCATGAAAATTATCCATTTATGCGCTTTTTAAAATCACGGTTCCGAACGTAGTCGGATACCTTAAGTAAATATTTATATTTACTATCCGCGGTTTCTTCAAATAAACATTGTGTGATGTGGGAATTTCAATGATGAAGCTCCAATGATGCTTTAATGCTTTATTAGCTCACAAACACATAGGACTACTAACTTTCACACACACAAATTTACACTTTTTATACGTTCTTAGGTTATGAGAGGTTACTACCTCTCTCTTGGGCCCCTAGATATGTGGAAGGTAGGGAAGAAACCCTCGCCATGATCCAAACAATATATTTATCATACAATGAAAAGACCCACTTTCAACTAATAATAGTAAGAGAATGTCTCGAAACCGCGAAAGTGGAACAACGACGGTGAAACCCGAACAATTAGGAGACTATCAAACTTGATCCTTACTTTATAAAGGATCTAACCTATCATCTGATTTTATCTAATATCAATTAAACCTAAGTGATTTATCGTCACTTTAAAGCTTCCTCCTAATATAAATCTCTTAATCACAATAATTCAAATATGTTACCTTCAATAACAGTCTCACCTGGTTTCTGGCTTCTTTCCTCCCCTATTCTCTATTCAAGCTAGAAAACTTCGACTGTATATAGTAAGTTAATTAAAATATCACAATTTTCTTCTTCCGAAGGATTGGTTGGGAATACCGCGAATTAATAGCCCTAAAGATTTCCCAAGATGATTAATTGAAGAATCGGGGATAGATCCGTCACAAGGTAAGTAATGATCTCTGTAAGTTATTAACACTTTTAGAGGAAAGTAAAAAAAAAAAATGGGCCAGGAAAGCATTCAACACATCTGCCATCGGCAGATACAAAACCTTTCCACTTAGCTCACCAACCTCTTTTTCCGAGGGGCAATCACAGAATAAACCAAACTATCTTCATTTAGCTCGCTTCCGGAGCTCACCAACCTCTTTTTCCGAGGGGCAATCACAGAATAAACCAAACTATCTTCATTTAGCTCGCTTCCGGAGCTCACCAACCTCTTTTTCCGAGGGGTAATCACAGAATAAACCAAACTATCTTCACTTAGCTCACTTGCGGAGCTCACTAACCTGTCTGTTCGAGAGACAATCACAGAATGCCCTGATGTGGCACTCGCGCAGGCGCAGTACCTCGGATCAGTCCTTGTTGCCTCCTAGAGTTTTAGAATGTGTCTTCACTTTTTGTTACAATGGCTTCAATGGATGCTGAATTCGTGGACTTATATTTTTTATAAAAGGAAAATAAAGTACTTAGTTGAAGATTTCAAGTATTAAAACCGTATAAAAATATTCATTATATTTTCAAATATTACAACAGTTTTGTATAATTGGATAAAATCCATTAGCTAAAATTATACAAAGTTAAAATTTTAATGGGTCATTTGAAATTCTATTTTCTTTAAAAGTTGTCATGTGTGCCATTTGAAATTATACATTGTTCAAAATTTCTAATGAGCCAATAAATTAGACACTTTATAGTGAATTATATGATTCCCAACCAAGGAAAACCTTTATGACTTCGCATTTATTTTTACAGTGCCATTTAAAATTATTTTATTCTATTCTGATGAGTCCAAAATTAACAACGGAAATTCGTTTTTACAAAAAAAAGTTAAATAATTAGTTTGAATTGTATCTTCCACAATTCTTGTAAATAAGATTCTTCTTAGAAATAATCGAAAGTAGAAATATTATCCTCATCTACGTTTATGCAGTATGTAAGAGATAGTGTTGCATTTCATATTTTATTTAATAATTACATTGATTTAGGATTTAATTAAATTAATTTATTTGATTAATATTATTTAAGTTTCAATAGAAACTTGGATTTTACGAGGGTATCACAAAGATTCAGATTTGCATAACAACCCATGGTCGGAAAAGTCGTCGTTCGGCGATTCATAGCGTTGTTCACAAGAGCATTGGAGAAAATATACTTGTATTACCGCAATCATTTTACCTTCCATCATCCTCAGAGGAGTATGGAACGTTTTACTAACACCGAGCTGGCAGATATGCACCTGATTTATGGATTTACAGAAGGAAATGCACGAGTAGCACAAAGATAGATTGTATCGCAAAAGGTACCCACAGAGAGATGCTCGAGACCACCGGATGTTTACTAATCTGCATCACAATTTGTGTAAATATGAATCAGTATGAGTTAATAGGCATAGTGAGGGTGGAACACGAGTAACTCGCACTCATAGCAAGATTCAGCTTTGACTAATAAATATTTCAGGTGGTCTCGTGTTTCTTTGTTTCTTGTATGTGTTCCCTCTAGGTTTCCTACTACTGGTTGTGATGTCCTCTAACTCCCCTTAAAGTTTGTCCCAATAATTCTAGGACACCCTGTATATTTTAAAATTATTATCCTACAGTGAAATTAAACTAACAAGAATACCATATATTACTTCTTATGTAATAGGTAATCAGGCATCATAATCCTAAACTCTGAAAACTTTTGATAACTTATGTGCAAGTTTTTTTAGCTTTCCCCACATTAGAGTTATATTTTTATGCTGTGTAAACTACATTTGTAACAAACATCTGAAAATATTTTTGTCATAAATGTGTTGTGTACTCCAACATGAAAATGATAAGAAAACTATCTAATATTTTAAATCTAATTCTTTTCGTTTATTTATCAATTCATACTATTAGTTCACTCTCTCCTTCTATATATATTTATTTATATATATGTCTTGTTCAAATTTTCAATCGTTAATAAGAATACTTTTCATTCATTTCCTGAAGTTCAAATACATTTTTTAACTTGTAGTGATACTCGATGCAAATACAGTTTTATCAAATTTGAATTCATTAATTAAATTTTATTTTTTAATTTTAAATTTATTCTGCATTATTTCTGATGAAGTTAGAACTAGTACCAACAGATGGCACCAGTAAGTTTTTCTAACGAATTTTTTCTTAGCTTCAAATATATTCTTTTAAACCTGTAGTGTATGATACTAATGTTGAAACAGTTTTTTAAAATATTTATTCATTTATTAAATTTAATTAACCACAATAAAAAAAATTGTTGACCTAAGTAGAATCTGACTTAATTTTTTTTATATATATTACTTATTAAAGTTCTTTTAGTTATCAGTCTTTTAGAACCTCTTAATATAGGGTAATGTAGCTGTAAAAGAAACAATGATTACATTTTTGATACTTCTGCAATTTCAAAATAATTATAAATCAATTGTCATAAACATCTTTACAAATTTTTTAATACAAGATTAGTATTACCAAATATTTAAAGTACTCATTTGACATCACAGAAACCAAAATCTTTAAACCTAAGTTTTGCGATATTTGAATTTTAGGCTTCTTATTCAATTCCTACTTTAGCTCACAATCTCTATTTATTTATCTTGGTGGAATTTTCAATTGTTAATAAAATACATTTTAAAGCGCTCGATTTTGAACTGAAATTTTATGTACATGAGTATTTTGGATGACAATACAATAACATAATAATAATTAATAAAAATAATTGATTAAAACTAATTATTTAAAGAATTACAAATGCGTAACCACGTTGGCATCATTTTTGGCGACTTAGCGACCCTTTGGCTACTTGTGTCAAAACATGAAAAGGTTTTTTCTCACGTGTTAAAGTATTCAATTAAACTGAAATTTATATACATGATTGTTTTGGATGACAATACGATACTTTAATGATACTTTAAAAATTAATTACCACTTAATGTTGTGATTCTGTCATATGTATATACATATTTATATTAATTGTAACTATATAATAAAAATTGGCTAAAATAAAATTTTTCTTTGTTTGATCTAAGTAGGAATTGACTTAATTTTTTTTTTTATATTACTAGTTTTTTATTATGATAAATAGATTGCCCGAAATTCTAAAACTACATTCTTAACAAACAAATTCTTTAAAAAAATATTAACAAAGCTAGTTTAGCATTTAAATTAAATTAATTCATTAATCCATTAATCAAATAAAGCGAAAATTATATAACAACATTTTATTTTATGGTGAATATATATTTAAAATAGATTTTAAGCAAATGAAGATTTCTAATTCAAACTGGAGTTAATTCATCTTATTAGAATGTATTTCATTTAATGCACTCTTCAAAACACAGGTGAACGTTCTCCTTTTCGACACTTTCTGTTGTTGTTACTAATGCCACCTGTCTGACGATGTCAGATCGAGGCTCACGAAATTCCTCGCAGCAAAGGGAAAGATGTATGCCTGTCGTTAGCCGTAGCCTTGAGCACGAAATAGGTGACAGTACGCGTTTTGGCTCGGTTCCACCCCAATTTTTGAGGGAGAACACCCTAGGAGTGGTGAGGCATCTCCTACTTCTCTTCCCCTTTCACAACCTAACGAGAAGGCTAGTGGCTCGATGGCTATTTAGAGTATCCTCATGCCGCAAAGGCACAATATATTTACAAACAACTTTGCCTTCTCCAGGATTCGACAGGCTCTACGGCACAGCAGTCAGCGTCGTTAACCACTCTACCGGAAGAGGTAGACTCGATATATTATATTACTGATATATTAATAGATTAACAAAATTCCCCATTACAGCTTTTTCAGCTTTTGTGTGAATCAAACAATATTAGTTCCACTTACCAACTGAAAAGGGATACGGTCCATCCTTTTTAATTCTTTTTCCTGTTTCATCAAGGAATCTTTTAGGGTTAAATACCTTAGGATTCGGAAAAAGTTCTGGATCTAAGTTAATACTGCATAAATTAAACATAACTATACTTCTCCGAGGTATTCGGTAACCCTCAATAGTAGTTTCCTCTGTAAAGAAAATTATTTATGATAAGATGCATTTGATAATAGTACTTATAAAATCCAAGTTGTAACGAAATCTGAGGAAATTGGTTGTTTGCTTGTTGGTACAAAGATTACGTTAAGCCGAACTTTTCAAAAAAGTGTCCTTGTTAATATACAAAGAGAAAATAAAAAGAGAGGTTTAGAATAAGGAAAAATAGAAATACAAAAAATTATTGGATATCTATTGAAGAGTACACAATAGGAAAAAATTTTACTAACGCTTTAACTCTCAAGTTGTTTTGATGATTTAAGTACATATAGTGTTAATTTTTTTGGTAATGAGTGGTAACTTATCCTCTCCTTTACCCATATATGTTCTTCCGACCGTTGTGTATGTGAATATAATGCACATTTCAAAAAATGAAAAATATCTTAAATTTTTTGATTTGGAAAAATATAAATTGCGATCACACACACACACACACACACAATACAATTTTTTTACGATCTTCTGTTTTACACTTCGCAATACAAAATTAGTTTCTTAAATTATTTCTCACTGTGATTTATTTGATTATTCGTTTCAGTTTATTCATGTATTCTAAATATTTATCAAAATTTACTTTGCATCTATCGTCATGTTGTACTGTGTATGGAACAACCTGAAGATAAATTTTATTACTTAAATTTTTAAAATTACTTTAAGAAAGAAACATTTAATTTAATTTAATATTTGGAATAATTTAATTTTTCCGGACTTTTTAATAATTATTATTTGTATCTATTATTAAATTATTAATTTATCTGTACACTTATTACATATTAAATAATAATGTAAAAATTTATTTTAGTTTATGATGTAAATAAATAATACATACCGTCAACTAACCTCAAATTCTACAAATGTAGTCAAAGTAATATGTAAAAACCATTTTTATCAATTATAATCACAGTAAATTATCGTTAAATCAATAAATTGTTAATAAATATCAGTCACCATGATATCTTGTTTTTAAAAAAATATATTTTTATATACACTAATGGACAAAAAAATTAGCGCACCAAGAAATAATTGCGGGATCGTAAAGAAACTTGGCATGAAGGTACATGTCGGGGAGATATGCGAATGATTAGAAATGTAGTGTGATTGCGCATCGCGCGCGCGGTAGAGGGCATTTAACGTTGTTCTCCGTGGAGTATAAAACAGGTAACCAAAGATTGTTTGAGTGTACTGAATCGCTTACAAAGAAAGAGCTGAGGTAGACATGCCATTACGCCGTTTTCGAAGACAATATGAGGAGCTGTCACAGTTTCAGAGGGGGAGAATCATCGGCATGATGGAAGCTGAATGGTCAGCTAGGTGAGTATCTCGTCAGTTAGGCTGATCTGATTGTGTTGTAAGGAGATTTTGGGACCAGTGGATCCGAGAGATGTCATTTACACGGTGACCAGGTTCAGGACGCCTCGACAGACCAGTTGTCTAGAAGACCGCCCCCATCATAAGAAATGCACGCGTAAAGCCAACTGCTTCCTCGGCCGCCATCCAGGCACAGGTAGCACCTTCACTATGGGCCTCTGCGTCTTCTCGAAACATACGAAGGCGCCTGGCTGTAGGACATTTGGGGTCGTGGAGCCAATTACGTGTGCTGCCCATGACGCTCACCCATAGACGCCTCCGTTTTGAGTGGTGCCACGCACGAGGAAACTGGACTGTAGCAGAATGGAACCAGGTCGTTTTTAGCGACGATTCTAGATTCAATCTCAGCAGTGATGACAATCGTGTTCGTGTGTGGAGACCCGGTGGTAAACGCCTCAATCCTGCCTTTGCTTTACAGCGACACATCGCTCTCTCAGCTGGTGTGATGGTATGGAGTGGCATTTCCTACTACACACAGTCACCCCTAGTATTGATCCGTGGCACCATGACAGCCCAGTGGTATGTCCATGAATCCTGCAACCCCATGTGTTGCCACTCATGCAACGGCTCCCAGGAGCCATTTTTCAACAAAACAATGCTTGACCTCATACGACAAGGGTGTCACAAGACTGTCTCCGCACTGTTACTACCCTTCCTTGGCCTGCCAGATCCCCATATTTGTCTCCAACCAAGCATATCTGGGATTATTTGGGACGGCGAGTTGGGCATCCTACAAGTTTGAACGAACTAGATGAAAGGTTAAAGGAGATATGAAACGAAATGTCTCGACATCATACAGAACTTGTATGCCTCAATGCCCGAGCGTATCGCATCATGCATTCGCGCTATATATAGAGGGGGTTCAACAGGGTATTAAATCCTCCGTTCTTTTGCCTTTTTGTCTGAAATAAATTATCCTTTTTCTTTGATTTTCTAATCATTTTCTTATATCAATGTAGTCATTACGTATGTAAAATTTCGTTTCATTTTAACGACACCTTCTTGATGCGCTAATTGTTTTGTCCATGAGTGTACATTTTGTTCGGACTGATACAAAACACGAGTTGAAGGTTCATAAACACTTGAATAAATATCGTGAATTCAGTTACCAGTTATCTCGCAAAGATACGTATATGTCCTTAAATGCAGGGTGTCGGTTTTTTGTGATGGTGTGCGTGCGCATCGTAAAAATTTACTCCCATAAATTTTCTCTAACGCACCATAAGAATAGTTTCAAAAAAAAAAATTCTCATTTAAAATATGTCAGGTCTGAAAAGGATATAAAAAAGGAGTTTTGTGTTGAAAAATTTGGTTTTATATTAAATTAAAAGAGTAACTCAAAATCATTTTTTACCACCAAAGCACACAAACACAGAAATAATCATCCTTGAATCTCTGAGCCTACTTTGTGCCACAAAGGAAGCATTTCAAAGCTTTATCCGATATTTATAAGTAGGATTAACGTAGATCAATGGTTGCTAACTTGTGAACCACGAATTATTGATAGTTCGTTAAAAAGTTTTAAAGTGTTGCAGAAGAATTGAGACATTTTTTTATATTTCTATGAAAATATTCAGCTTGAAAGATGACGATTAATAAAACGTATTGTGGAATATGTGAAATGGTCACCCAGCGACGTCCATTAATGGGGAGGAGTCAGAAGGAAGACTAGCCGTATTCAAAATAACTTCAATTTATTCTCAGTTATAAATAACAACACAAATTATATTAACCAAGTTAAGAGATGCACGCAAATACCAAATATGGAAAGCAATTAACGAGGTAGACGAGATACTAAAAGACTTTAAATAATCAGAACACTTACGTTTAGACAATATTTTCTAATTCTTAGTGACCTAATCTAATATGATTCCTAATTGACAAATTGTCAATTTTAATTTTACAATAAACAGCTACGAAGTATCCACGCTTCACTTCACGTTTAATCAATCACTGCTAGCCGTTAGCAGTTTAACCTTTCTTTCTCTAACTTGAAAGTGTAATCTTTATGTATAAGTCTTAATTTGCATACTCACATCTTTTTTTTCGAGGGAAGATTTATAATATAATAGTTTTTAAAGACCCAATATATTTCCCTAGAGAATTAGCATTTAAGAGAACGTGGGTAGACCAGTCGCATACGTATTATCTCTCTCTCTATATATATATATAAGAAAAAGCTTTTTCATGATGCTGTAATAAATTTATTTATACGTAAGGATACATAAAGTTAGCAATCCTTGCACGCAAACTGCGGGCTCAGGATTTAACACAAATTGGCCATTTTTAAAAACACGTTCCCTTTGGCAACATTTGGTGAACGTTTTTGGCACTAAAAATTCAACAATTAGTTTCCTAAAATCCTATTTTCGCTCCACTTCTTCAGGATGGAGGGGGAAAAAGGCATCCATTTGTGCCCTTTTCAGATGCTTAAGTGCAGAATCACCAACTGCTTGGTGTGATTTAATTTTTTGCTCTTTTCCCGAGATTGATAAGCGCGCCAATTGTGGTAACCGAGCCGATTTCGTGGCTGTGAAAGAGATCGTATTGGTGCATTTTCGCGCATGTTCAACACATTTTTTAGATAGAGAATATTTTAGTAGGATTTGGTTCTGTGGTCATATACCACAGCATTATTTTACTTATTTCTCAAAATAAAAAAAAAGTTTTTACTGATGATGTAGTAAATTAATTAATACATAAATTATATAGTTAATAAAAATGGGTCATAAAAAGTTGAATTTAACTGAAGAAGAGCGCTTGAATGAAAAAAGTCTATGAAAGACAGAAATGTTTTAAGAATAGATTGGTTTAAAATTAAATCTACATAATGTGTATATAAATTACAGTTAAAAAAAGTTTAGCTACTACTATCAGTAAAATTCCTTCTGATTTTAGCGGTTTTTTCGTTAGTTTTGTGGGTGTATCTTGCGATGTTTGATAATGAGAGTAGGAAACGTTGTCAATTGGCTGTGTATAACACTTTTATTTCAGACGGTAGTTCTAACTTACAGAAATCTCTAAATTGGCAGGAAGTCTCTTAATTGGTTGTAGGACATTAATCAGAGAATTTCAGGATTAATTCTTTTATAATTAATTTTGCCGAGAAATTCTCTTTCCTAGTTTTTTGTTCAAAACCCCTTTCATATTTATATCGAACCGCTTACATGTAACCATGAGATACATATAACACAGTCTTATCGATTCATTACAGATAAATGACACTTACTGAAATTAGAGTACATGGTAGAAACCGGAAATACCATGGCTAATCTGAACAATTCTTGTAAAGTTGCATCTACGTAAGGCAAGTTTTGCTTGTCCAGCCAAGAAGGAAGTCTTTCCCGGCCAATCACAGCATCCATTTCTTCTTGGGCTGCTTTTTGACTTTCTGGGTGCTTGCTAAGTTCCAACAGCAAACTTAGAATTGCCATGCTTGTAGATTCGGTCCCCTCGAAAAAAATATTCAGTGCGTTAGCGCCCAATCGTTCATCTAGACATTGGGAAAAAAGTGCATGACACGTTAATACTTTTTATTGTCTAAATAAATTAATCATTAATAACTTAATAAATTATTGTAACTTACAATAAATTATTAAAAATTTCTATAATTTAAATGCTATAAAGCAGATAAAATGTATTAAATATCTATTCTGTATGTCTATCAGCATTTAATACACATACTTCTCGATAAACTTTAATGAAGTTTTACTTTGCATTAAATGAAAAACATACATCCTAAATATAAATGCAAGAACTTATTTCAGTTATAATTGTTAGGTTGGAAACCATCTCTAAATAGTTTGAAATAGACTCCTTTAAGGTATCCGACTACGTTCGGAACCGTGATTTTGTAAAAGCGTTGAAATGGATAATAATTAAGATATTTAGTGTCATTTCGATTAGAAAATGTATATAAAATTGTTTTAAGAGTATTGTTACAATAAAAAATAATTTAAGTACAATATGTTGACAAAAAATGAACATAAAATGACCCATTTTCAAAATATTCTCCTTTTGTGAAAAATATTATAATAATATTTGGCCTGTATATAACTCATACCTCTGTACAGAAGCTCAACTAGAATTTTTTAAATATATAACTCAGAAGTGGGTTTATCCATGTTTTACGACAACAGAGGGGAGAAATTTTAAGAAAAAAATGCCGATAATTATATATTTCAAATGGTTGTAACTTTGAAAATAATGGGAATTTTTCAAAAATCGTATTTGAGCCTCTGTACAGAGGTCTGAGCTATAGACAGGCAAAATATTATTATAATAGAAGCATTTTTCACAAAAAGTGAAAATTTTGAAGAAAGGTTATTCTAAGTTAATTTTTTGCCGAAATATTGTATTTAAATAAATTTTTTTATCATAATGTCCTTAAAACAATTTTATACATGTATTCTAATCTAAGTGACACTAAATATTACGAAAATTATCCGTTTAGGCGCTTTTTTAAAATCACGGTTCCGAACGTAGTCGGATACCTTAAATTTGAATCTGTAAGAAATTTTACCTATCTAGAATCAGACATAAATTACCAAAATGATATGAATCCTGAAACCAGAAAGAAAATTTGTGCAGCTAATAGCTGTTTCTTTGGCTTAAGATCATTACTGAAGTCTGACGTAATATAAAAAAGAAAGACAAAAATCATGTTGTGTAAGGTACTAATTAAGTCAGTTTTGACTTATTTCTCATAGACATGGATCTTGACAAAAAAAGACAAGATCTTGGGGACTCTTGAAAGGAAGGTCCTGTGAACCATATATGGTGCTGTTCTCAATAATAACAGTTGGAGAAAAAGATATAATTTTGAAATGTATAACATTTTTAATAGTAATGATATTATTAAGTCCATAAAACTAT
This sequence comes from Trichonephila inaurata madagascariensis, assembly GCA_019973955.1. Taxonomy (NCBI): domain Eukaryota; kingdom Metazoa; phylum Arthropoda; class Arachnida; order Araneae; family Nephilidae; genus Trichonephila; species Trichonephila inaurata. The sequence goes on from BMAV01006316.1 coordinate 69,883, forward strand.
GAGATGGGGAGGGCAATAGTAAGAATGAGCCCAGAACGAACAGCATTGAAAATTGTTAATGCAACTCCCTCTAATGAAAGACCAATGGCCCAAAAGGGGATAAAAAGACTGAGTGGATGAGGATTTTGCCATTCTAAAAGTGAAGAACTGAAGATCAATTGATGGGAGAAGGGCAGAATGAAAAACTTCTGATGAAGGCTCAGGGCCAAAAAGGGGTGTCACACCAATGCTGATAATGAGGATGATTAAGAAAAAACTAAAAAATATATTTGTGAAACTGTGGTAATAGAATGTCAGTATTACACTCTGGCTCAATTATTTCGAAATGAATTACTATACTACTTTAACGAAAACCCAAAATACACCCCTCCCACGATGAGGCTGTCTGCAGGACTAGAAGGTGTAAAATAACAACGGCACGTGTTGTTCCTCTTCCCAAGTACTGACCACACTCGAAGATGCTTAATTTTGATAATCGGGCGAGTACAGTTGTTTTCAGTATGGTACGGCCCGTGGTTAAGTAAATGCATTAAATAAGACACCTTTTGAGCATAATCTCAAAACCGGAGTTTAACCGAAGAATAATTGTTTATAAAGAATGTGGATTACTCTTCCAAGAAATCTATGATCCTGCCAAACCTAACCCAGCAACGGTGATATCGAGTTTGTAATTGTAAAATGCAGGTGGGAAAGACAAAAAGATGGTACCGACGCACAATTTGCGATAACAAGCATATTGTGACATGAGAATGATGAATCGCACTGCTACATCAAGAATCCTATCAAAATAAATAGAGTATGCATTCATAATTGATGTGCACACATAACGTTCGATATTATGTACAGAAAAATGGAATGTCCTGAAAAGTGTTAATTGCAGGGGTCTTTTTAAAAGCGTTGAAACTCGCATGAGTTTACCTGTGCAATGATGCAGTTTAACCTTTCTAGAACGGATCACCAGTACTATGTCCAGTACGTATGCATGGTTTGGATGCCGATTATCCTCCATTATATTCAGAGCCTTTCCAGCGGCCCCATTCCAACAGGGTAATTCAGGATCAAACTTGGCATGCAATGTTTTCCCGATCTATCGCATATCAAACAGATCCGGCTGATGATTTGGAAAAATGAATTGGCCCAACATATATTATCCGCTGCAAAACCAGACCAACTTTGGAAATGTATGGAGGCAGTAGGGTTGCGACACCTCAAATAGATAACCTAAGTCTATTTCATTCAATGCTCAGCAGCTATTACCAGCCATAAGGAAATAACTCATTTGATTGATTTATACATCATGAACTCGCAGATAGCCGTATTTATTTACAAAAAGATACTTCTTTTTATTTTTGCAGCCCATAATTAGTTACGCTTGCCCTGTGTGGGGTTATGCAGCAAATTCAAATATGAAAATTTTAGAAAATGCTCAAAATGCTCTCAATAGAAATATTACTAAAACAAATGTTTATACTAAAAATAAAGATATCTATAAAGCTATCAAAATATCTTTCCTCTTAATTGTTACATCCAGAATTTCGCATTTAAATTTTTCCACAACCTGTCAAACATCAATGACATCTATATACTTAATATAGAAAACTACATTCCGAATGCTAATACCAAAAGACCCGGAAGAATACTTCTGGACTCTTAAAACACCACCTTCCAAATACTTAATTTCCTTCATTCACGAATCATTTTTTTAGTTTTTAAAATTTTATTTCAATTCTTTTCTCAAACTGCTTCCACTAAGGAGACCCACATAAGCAAGTCTTAAACACGTCCCCTTTTCGAGTTCCAAAGCTTCAAGGCATCCAATAGAGTGCTTACTCACAGACTACCGTGGGCCAATCACAGTCGAGACTCCCAACAACTTTCTTGAACTTCTACTACCATCTCGGATGCCTTCCGAAGTAGTCACCTTAGCTACGATCTTTTGTGTCCTTCCTCTCAACCAATCAGAAGACTCCCTCTCCGATCAAGGCCCTTCTAAAATCAGGCCACATATACAACCTAGATATGTGATGCAGGAACGCTTAGCCTTCCAGTTCCCAAAGACGCCCAACTTCCGAAAGCCGTATTTCAATCCTTACACCTTTGTACTGTGTATTATCCGTCTACTAAATTTGGTTAGGTTATGTTAATTATTGGGCTGGCTAGGTGGCGTGGTTGGTTTGTCGCTGTCCTTCTGCATCCAAGGCCCAATTTGGGGATTTTCATGATGCATGTCGGCCATGTCGCATGATTATGCGCCATGTAAGAGATCCGTAGAGTGTGTGTTTGGCTTGGGTGCTCTCGGCAAAATTAAATCCCAATACAGGTTTGCATCGTCAGAGCTTAGGTGCCTTCCTCTAGGGACGAAACTAGGCGTCAAAATTACCTGTGGTGGTAGGTTTCTGCCTATATGGTTCCGCACTAAAAATATATACCAGCTTACGGGAATGTACTAGGTCTGCAATGTTAAAATATCATTCCGCAGCCCATTAGAAATTTTAAAAAATGTTAATTGTTGGAGGTAATTATTAGGAGAAAGAGAGAGAGAGAAAGTACAGCACAAATAATTAAATTTGATAATTTTTTTACATTTACACAAGTATACTATAATTACAATTCTTCATATATCAATGAAAATATGTAGAAAATTATCTAATTACCCTTTCCACTGCCTTTATATAATTTATTGTGGTCCTGTAGAAATGATCTATACGTCATCACTTTTTACAAGATATTGTCATTTTTTGCAGCACCTGGATCTTGATATTTCATCACAATTTATGAGCTACAAATTTGTATCTTCATTTTTTTCAGCTGTCGACATGTCAGGAAAACTTGTATACAAAAGAGGAGTTTTACTCAACTGTATAACAATTGAATCTAATCCACCCTAGAATACTTATTCATTTGTCTTATGTTATTCATTGCAGTTTCAACGAAAAATAAAGGCGACTTGGTACCTTTTGAGCTACTTTCTTTCTTTGTGTATTTAAAAATTATATTTTAGCATTTTATATAATGTTTCTATTCAAGAAAATGATACAAGATGAAATTTTTCACATACTATTCACACAATTTTAAAAATTTTAATTTTTTTGAAGAAAATTTGAAAAATTTTAAAATCCTACTTCTTTGTAATTATTAATTTTTTGACCTGAAATTTTTTTGTAATATACTTATGGATGTTATAAACAACTTTAGGGATCGATTTTACAATGACTTAATTCTTTTTGAGAAAAAAAATAAGATGTTGGTATACATGCTAAAAATCAACGAAAAAGCCAATATCTCTTACATTTTAATTTTTGTTTAAAAAAAAAGCATTCAGTTTACAGCAAAATGGATACCTAATTTTGTTACGCGCTTTATATGCAACACATAGCAAAAAAATGGAAGTGATTGGTAAATAGTTATGGAAGGAGTAGCATTTTGAATGCACTAATGTTTCGAAAAACACAAACTGAGAAAAACGACTTTTAAGTTTATAATTCTGAAAAAAAATTATAATAAGCTTAAATTAACTTAAAATACCACTTTAAGATATTACATATTTTTCTTTAAAATAACTGCATTTTCATGTTTTTTCAACCCATACATTTTTATAAATTATCAATTTTAAGAAAGTATTAATTGCACAAGAAAATTCAGGAAAAATGTTTAAAAGTTTTTTCTGTCACGACAGAAAGTTTAGTTTTTTCTTCACATAATATTGAAGTATTAGATTTGTATGAAAAATATATCAGAAATAAGAACTGGAATTATGAAATTATTAATATAAAATGCCTTAATTCAAAAATTTTACATGCACACATTTCACAAAGAAGAAAAATTGCATTATTGTATTGCCTCGAAAATATTCTGCATTATATATTACACATTCTTTTTTTACAATTATTATTTCTTTGTACAAAGTAGATTTTTTTTATCATAACGCTTTTTTTTAGCTTTTTTCTAAAAAAGGGGGCGTGGCCGAATTGCCTAATTTGTTTCTACAAATGAAGTTTTATTCAATTTCTAACTTTCTGATTCGCACAAGTGATACATCAATCGAAAGGTAATAATGCACAGAATAAGATTAAATAAAAATAAAAATAAACGATAGGTTTGTCATTTTTGGGGTACTAAGTCCTCTTAAATTTGCATCCATTTTATGTCGCAGAATATGTATATATACTCTATAACACAAAAGACGACGCACAAAGAACGAGTTGTCCGATTGAGACAAAAATTGGTGGTTAGACAGATTAGGTATAGAAGAAAAATGATTAAAATTTCAGAAAAATTGAATGATTTATTTTAGAGTTACATAGTTACAAAGTAACGAGCTCAATAAGGAGTTGTCCCACCTCTAACCTGGATGCAAGCTGCCACACGACGAGACATAGAGCGATAAAGCCCCCTTATGGTCTCCTGCGGTATTTCTTGCCAAATTTGCTCCAATTGTCGGGTTAGGTCATAAACATTCCCTGGTAGATTTAGTCGCCTTCCCATCATATCCCAAACATGCTCGATTGGAGAGCGATCTAGTGATCTTGCTGACCAAGGAAGTGTTTGATAAGCTATAAGACAGTTCATATCAATACATTTGGTATGTGGTTTGGCCTTATCTTGCAGAAAAATAAGGCCAGGGTTATGCAAAAGGAACGGTAGCAAAACAATTCTCAGAATGCCGTCGACGCATCGATGTGCTGTGAGTGTGCCTCTTCTAACGACCAAAGGGATCCAGCTTCAAAAGAAATAGCACCCCAGACCATAACCCCTTGCTGAGGGCCTGTGTGACGTGCAATTGTGAAAGCAGGATCGGTACGTCTTCGATGATCATCAGGACACAGATGGAAGTGGGATTCGTCGCTAAATACTATTACGGCCCCAGTCAGCATGATTCCAGCCTGATCGATTCAAGCACCACTGAAATCTAGCTCAACAGTGTGCAGACGTGAATAGCAAGTCGCGTAGTGGTCGATACGAGCGTAAACTTCTCTCTATCAGCCGTCTGTGAATGTTCATTATGAACACTTGTGTGCGGGTCGTACGTCTGTTGGTTGCTAATGACGAATCAAGTGCTGTGACAGCTGATCTAATAATCAGTCTTTCCTTTTTGATTTTCACCCCTTTAGGTCGACTCCCTCCCTCATGACGCTGAAATTGCCATTGTTCACCCATTTCTTTCCAGCATTTCTAATGGTCGCATCGTTTCGACCCATATGGCCAGGGGATTCCCCCGTTTTTGCCCAACCTCCCTTTTTTCAATCCAATGATAAGACCTCTTTCAAACTCTGACAGTTGCTCATAATGAATTGAATCCTACGGCGAGGCACTTTTTCAGTTGTTCAAAGTTATCGTAAATCTCAATGCAACAGAAATTTTCACCATCAGATTGAGAATCGCTTCTTATAGATACCTGCTGAGAGCGCAGTTCCGATGCCCAGTAGCTCTAGCTATTTATTTGTTATATACCAAATTTTAATCATTTGATGTTCGGTTGAAACGTCTTCGTACACGAAATTTCATTACAATCGGGCAAATCCTTCTTGGTGCCTCGTCTGTTTCCCCCCGTGACAGGGTGTATAAACTATTTTGTGGAAAACAGAGGAAAGGTATTAAAACATTCCCTATGATAATTGACTCAAAAACATTGAGAATAACAAAGTTTCACCTACCATCAAATAGAGCAGCCTCTGGTTTTTCTTTTGCTAATAATTCGTTCCTATATTGTAAGTAAGCGTCCACATAACCTCGCGAAAAAGATGGATCATGGGTTCGAACTTGTTCTTCTACGGCACTGTCCGTAAACTTCCGAATTTCTTTAATTCCTTCTTTAACAGTTCTCATTCGAGGAAACAGAAGAAACATCAAACTATAAAATAATAATAAATAAGCGTATATGGTTCGAGATATCAAACACAAAATAAAGAAATTCTGTTGCAATAACATACTATCAACAGGATTGTTGAAATATTTGTTAATTTCCCTGAGTGTGATCGCAAATGAATACATTGTTCCGTTTGCTAAATCGAGGTTTTTCTCCTATGTTCATAAGTCATTCAACTGTACTACTGTCTCAGGAGAACTCGGCTTTCTTTTTTTAATGAGTTACCCTCCAGCGACAAATGTAACGCACAATGGCGTAACGGAGAATATTAGGGCCCCTCTGCAAAGTCAGGATTTGGGCCTGAAGTCAGATCTTACAAGGAGTATGAGCATGGAGTCAATCAGGCTTTGGGCCCCCTAGAATCTTAGGCTATATAAAGCTACCAGTTGCTTAAAAAGTGTGGGTGCGTGTGTGACTGTGTTATCAGGAGCGTAACGGAGGAAATTAGGGACCCCTGCGAAGTCAGATTTTGGGCCCCAAGACTAATCTTACAAAGGGACTTTTCGTCAGCCAAGCTTTAAGCCTCTTGAATCCTGCAACCCTGGGATTCGGGATGGGGTTGCAGGGGTGTACTTTAAGCGACTGTGTGTTATGCACCAAGAGGTAAGCGATAAAGATTCATTAATCACTTATAATACGTCGTCTCTTATGCTTAATGTGAATCAAAAATAAACTCGATTAAGAACTCAAAATAAATATTCAGATTAACCACTTTTATAAATTTTTTTCATTTATTTATATATATATATACTTTTCCAGCATTAGTATTCACGAAAATTGTATGGACTTTAACAAATCAGTGCTTTATCCGACAACTACTTATTAATTGACGACTACAAGAATTGGAAGTTGCCTTCCAAGTTAAACTTAATTTAGTCTTCAGCCACATTTGTTGAATTTATGCAGACAATTTTGCTTCAATTGCTTCACTTAACTTACTTCGGCCAATCTATGTTTAGAGTCATTCCAATTTTAATATGGCTGGTGGCTTAGAAGTAGCGTTCCTGCTTCGTGAGCCCAAGTTTGCGGGTTCGATCCTATCTAGAATTAATAGATTTTCTGGATACGAATATCGTAGGCACGTATGTCAAATGATTGTGTCATGTAAAACCCCTTGAGTGTCAATATGGCACAGGTAATCTCGACAAAATTAAATCTCTGCAATCATTATCATCCAACGAGAATTTAAATAAAAATTATTTCAGGCATCGAAATTGCTAACTTGAAAGTATAGGTGCGCGTTTTACACCGGAATATACGTTACAGCAACATACATTAAAATATTTTTTTCGCATCAAATTGGAGTGAAAGAAAAGGAAAAAGCGAAATCAACCTGAAACAAATTGAAGCACTTTTGTATCTTCTATCAAAACTTTTATATCATGAGTGCCAATTGAAGTGCCATCCTTACCACATGATCATGATTCAAAATTATGAGGTTCGTCGCCCTTACCTCGTTTCCTTCAGAGGTGACAGAAATTAAAATCAGTCAAATCAATGAAATTTCAGAAATTGCATTTTTAATGAGTTTAAGCCGAAAATTTTGAATATATGGAAAAATATATAACGATCTCTTTTTGGAGAAAAAAGGATGCAGTTATAATACTACTAAGCAGTTATAATGCTATATAGAGCCACCATTAAATGGCTCTCACATTTGGGAACTTGTCGTGTCTGTAAGACTTAGTTGCCAATAGAGAGGGGTAGTCCAGCCCCCAAAAACTTTAAAAATTCATTTTTTTTAAAATTTTAAAAATATGTTGATTGAAAGAATTTTGGGGATATGTTCAAACACACAAAAAAAAAATAAAAAAAATAATTTATTAAAAACAAATTTATTTTAAAAATAATTTAAAAAAAAACCTTTATAAAAAAAAACTACTTTTAAAACGGTTTCCAAACCAATCATGTTAATATTTTTTAAAAAATTTGGGAAATAAATTTTTATCATGCTTTTCTGAATCCTGACAAATGTTTGATCTCTGTCAAATTTTTTGCTGAACAAAACTTGAGATATGACGCTGTTGACAGCATGCGCTACGGAAAAAAAATGAAAGTCGGCATTCTTGTTTTTTTTTTTCTTTTATTCCTATCATTTGTTTGGGTTTTTTCCCAATGTGAATGCGTTCTTCCTTTTCCCATTTTTCAAACTGAATTTCTGATTTTTTGTGAAAAGGGTTTTGGGACCCCTTTTTTTTTACCTTTTTTTCTTGTGCAATGCCTGGTTTTTTTTTTTAAAAAAAAGATATTATTGTTTTTTAATCTATTCTTAGGGTTTATAGAGACTTTTATATGTTTAAAAAAAAAATTTATTTTAAAGGGAACCGACTAAAAAAAAAATTTAAATTTTTAAGAAAAATTAATTTTTTTTAGGATTTTTTTTTTGGGGCCTTTTTATTATTTTTATTTTTTGTCCCCAGTTAAAAACCAAAATTTTTTAATAAAAGCAACATTTTAAGAAGATTTTTCAATTTTAAAAAAGGGGTTTTTCCCTAAAATTTTTTTTTCAAAGTTTACCCTCTAAGGGAATAAAGGACGCCAAAAAGTTTTTTTGAGTAATTTGTTTGTTTTTTTAAAATGCCCTTGTAAAAGTAGAATTTTTTTTGATTTTCGGATTTATCAATCATTGTTTTATTAAAAAAATTTACAGTTCTTTCGTGAATAAACCACTTTTTTTTTAAGCAATTTCATATAAAAAAACCAAGACAAAATTTTTAAGTTTTGTAAAAATTAAAATATTCTTACCCCAAAATCATTTAAAAAGAAGAGTAGGTAAAAAACCCATCAAAATTAAAAAAAAGAATTTTTTCCCTTTTTACTATTTGTGAGCCCCTTTTTATGAAATTTTTTTGTCAATTTTCCCCTTTTTTTTTACCATTTTAATATTAATAAGTTATTTTTCCCCCCTTAATTTTACCCCCCCCGTTTTTTTAATGTACTAAATAAATCTCTAAAACTCCCAAAAAAAAAATTATATCTGAAATTTTTTAAAAAATAGTTTGCAAGAAATGGATATTTTAAAGACCTATTTATTGGGAAACCCGTGTTTTTAAAAAAGGATAAAGGGAATTTTCATGATATTTATGTCACTTAGTTTTAGAATAAATTGTTTTAAAATTTTTCGGGGAATTTTAAAAAAAAAAAATTTTTAAAATTTTTAAAAATTCTTAGAAATTCCCTTTTAAAAAATGTTCCCTTTTTTGAAAAATGCTTCTATTATAATAATATTTTGCCTGTATATTTTTTAATTTTTCCCAAATATGATTTTTTTAAAAATTCAAATTATTTTTATAGACAAATTCCCTTTTTTTAATTTTCGACGTTTTTTTTTTTTAAAATTTTTCCTCTTTGTGTAAAAAAACGGATAAACCCTTTTTTGGGGTTTTATATTTAAAAAATTTTGATGAGCCCTCTGTAAGAGGCCCGAGCTATATGAGGTAAAATATTTTTATAATAGAAAAAATTTTTTAAAAATTGGGAGAACATTTTTAAAAAAGGGCCCTTCTATGTTTAATTTTTTTTCAAAATATTTAAAAATTTTTAATAATTTTAGAATAATAATTTTAAAAAAATTTTATATACATTTTCTTCTTTAAAAGACACTAAATATCATAAATTTTTATCCATTTTTTGCTTTTTAAATGAGGTTCCGGGAAAGTACGGATACCTTAATGAGTGAAATTCTAAAAACTGAACTACCTTTTACTTTAATCTAAACCCCAACCCCCCCTTCTCTACATTTCTTTTTGAGAAAAATAAAGAATTGTGTAAGAAAAATTTCCCCAAAATTTTTTGATTCCCGGACCCAATTTTCAGTCATAATTTCCATCGCGCCCCCCTTTCTCCAAGGGAATAAAATTTTTTATTGAGTTCTAAAACAAGCTTCAACCCAAAAACTTTTCAATACGACTTTTTAAACCCCTTGTTCCACTAACGTTTTATAAAACGTCTTCGGGGCCAATGTATTAATTTTTCCGGGTATATATACGTCTTTTGCGGGAAATAAGTTCTTTTTTGTGAACTTTCATCCAAAAATTAATTTCCAAAAACTTTGGGAAAGCAAAAATTAATTTTACAGTGTTTGCGAAGGATTTGGGGTTTCAGGAGGGTTTGGCTTCATTCCTTTTATCCCCCCCTCCCCCCAATACCCTCCTTCATACGCGCGCCTACATGAAAAAAATGGCCCAAAAGGGGGGTAAACTGGTTTAAATTTTTTAATCTCCCGGGGGAGTTAAGGGATTAATTTATAAACTGTACAAATTATCAAGATAAGTGAATTTTTTTATAATTGTATATGGGTGCCCCACATGTGAAAAAGGGGAATTTTTAAACTTGTGCTCTTAAAATAATATTGTTCAATTACTTATAGAATACATTGTGAAGTACATACATTTATAATCATTATATTAGTATAAATTTTCTTTTTTTTTTTATTATGCCAGAATGTATTTTGTTTGTTTATTTTCAAAATTAATTTTTTTTTTAATCTTTTTTTTTCGATTTTTTAATATCCTGCGCCCTTGAAGTTATCACGCCCCCAAGGGGGCGCGCCCACATTTTGAAAAAACGGGTTTAAGATGTTCATTGATACCCAAATTAAGAAATTAAAAAATAATAAATTTAAAATTTAAGAAATATTATAAAAAAGGTAATTTAAGTTTATGAAAAATTTCTGAATATTTATTATTCATTTTCTATACACTTATTCGTAAGGTTGTTCATTTTCATACCAAATTTAAGTATCATTCAAGTATATAATTAAAATTATTTAACACAACTTAGAACTCCAAAAAACATCAAAAGTTTGGATATAGATTTCAATTTATATTCATCAAAACTTTTGAAAATACTACAAACTTATCAAAGTTTCCTCATGTTATGCATCAAATTCAAATTTCAAAAATAATCTTTATAAAATATGCATTTTCTTAAAACAAAATAAATCATAATTTAAATAAACCATAAACTTTCAAATTAGGTATTCATTTTCACAACCCAACTTATTAAAAACTCCCCGTTTGGAAGTGTGATTTGTTTTTGTCAAAATAATTGGTAACCAGTGTTACTTTTAAAATACTAATGGGGTGATAATACGTAAATACCCCAAAATTTTTTTAAATCACTTTATAAAAAAATCATTTAAAATAAAATGAATAAAATTTTGTTAAGAAGATACTACAAAAAAAATTATTAAAACTGAAATTTTAGAATTCGTTTTAAGCCATTACCAACTGCTTAGTGGCACACACTTATTAGAGACATCACTGCACAAAAAACAAAAAGAAAAAAAGCATTTTAAAACATCATTGGTAAGTTAGCAAATTCCGTGGACACATACTTCCAATTTTTTTCGGTACTTACGTATTATCGCAACCTATTGGCGACGTTTTATGAAACGAAGCCCCTGGGTGCCAATTCAGGATACAAAAATGGGGAAATTCGGGGTTTCCCAACTTGGGGGTTATTAATAGCGATAATACGTAAGTAACTTTTTTTTTTTAATTTTTTTGATAATCACACATTTTTATGAATTGGTATCCTTCTGCCGGTCATTGTTTTCTTTAATAACTTTGGTAGATTTTTAATCGTTATTTTGAAGATCGACTTCTTTAATATAATGCGTTTTAAATTATGGGAAATAGTCAGGATAATGTAGCAGTGTTTCCAGCCAGTTATAAATTGATTGACGTCATAGTTATATCATAAATGTAATCGAGCTTTTCCCAATAAAAGGGGTTTTTAAACCCCATGAAGTCACATTATAAAAAAAACCCGTTTTCCATTGAATTCAAAACAAACATTAAACTAATTGTATTTTTGTTCCATTTTTTGAAAAAATTTTCCAAATTTCATATTTGGGAAAAGATTTTTAAAAAATGTTAGGGAAAAATTCTTAAAAAGGGTTTTTTAAATTTTTGGGGGGTAATTCTTTCTTATGCTTATACTTTTAAATAAAATGCATTTTGTATATATATATTTTGTATTTTTTGAGAAATTTCCCCTGAAAAAGAGAAAAACTTGGAAAACACCGGAGGATGAACTGATTTAGTTGGAAACACAAGATAGTTTTTTTCGTGTGACTAAGGGCGTCACTTGAGTTTTGAATTGATTGGCTAGAATCAATGGGTTTTTAAAAATCATGGGGACTATGACGGTCACATGAATTGGGCCTCATTAATATTTGCTTCCCCGTTTGCCAACCTTTGCTTTTGCAGAAACTTTCTTTTAAAAATTACATATGTGTTAACGGTAATAATGCATATAAACAAAATTAGCTTAGTTAAAAAAATTATTTGAAGCATTTTATAACACATGAACATCTTTAACCAATCATCAGATTTTAAATGTTATCTAAACTTTACAAATAAAACTACTAGTATGTCAGCTTTTAAGCAAGGGAGAACACGTGATTGCCTTTATCATGTGACCGTCTTGAATTTAGTCCATTGGCTCTCCACTCTTCTACGCAATTTTATTTCGATTTTATATCATTTTCTCTCCCTTCATAAGTAGACAACCTACAGACTTTTCTGTGATGTGTGTGTACGCTTTGTTAAATAAAATGATGTAATCGTAACAATTCAAAACTCTGGTGTCTCAAGCCAATCACCGTTTAATTATTTTTAACATCAGCAGAGTTATTTTTAGCTTGAGCTTAGCTCAAGATGAAAAACACAAAAGAGGGGAAATCGTTTAACTTCCATATTTTTATTTGAAAGGAAAAGAGGGGAAAGCGTAATATAAAATGCATAACCACGTTTTCTAATGAAAGGAAATATAATTGTTTATAGGATTACATCATTGTTTTAGGGAATACAGTGAAGTACGTTTAATGCGAAAACACTTGAGATGAAATATCGGTTAACACGAAATAATAAAACAGTCCCACCAAACTACAATGTATGCCCATGCATTTTTTCCAGCACTTTGGATGAAGGGGGAAAATTGCTTGACACGAAAATATATCCCTTCTGGGAATGAACAAAATACGGAAAACACCAGCTGGCTGCATTTAAGAGGGACGTGAAGTGAAAAAGGTTTCACATATATTTCGTAAAAAGAATACTAACTTGTGTTTGGAATACCCTCGGAATATAGCCTGTGACACGAGCCAATTTTGTTTACCTAAGTTACTTTTACCCTCCACCCCTACAAATGCCACACAGAAGCATTTCATCTCGCAACAGTTGGCTATGAAATTCGGTGATATCGCAGCGTGAGAAAAATCAGGGAATTTGGTTCGCATTATTCTTTCTATTTCAGTAGAATTTTTTCGCAAATACAATGGTAAAAAGCTCAGAGGGAAACGAAACTTCTATTTCATTTAAAATGAAGATGGAACTTCTTACGGCTATTGATCAAAAACGGAAGACGAAAACGGAAATCTGTACAGATTTTGATTTTTCTAACTCTACTTTATCAACAATAATAAAAACAAGTAATATAAAAAAAAATCAAGTCATTTCCTTTTTAGGTCAACAAAGAAAATTTTTATTTTAGTTAATAAAATTTAATTAATGAATTAATATTTGAAGAAACTGTATTAACATCAAGTGTTATCCACTACAAGTTTAAAAAAAATGTATCTGAAGCCAAGAAAATAATTCGTTAGAAAAACTTACTGACACCATTTATTGCAGCTAATTCTAACTTCATCAGAAATAACGCTGAATAGATTTAAAATTAAAAAATAAAATTTTGACTAAAAAGTTAATATTTGAAAAATCTGTATTAACATCAAGTGTCATCTACTTCAAAATTAAAAATATATTTGAACTTCTGCGGATAAATAAAGAGTATTTTATTAACGATTGAAAATTAGAACAAGATAAACTTATATAAAGAGAGAGAGAGAGATGGAGAGTGAGAACTCTCTATCTCTCTCTCTCTCTTTTTAATAGTGGGAATTGAAAAAAGAGAGCAAATTAAGTAAATGTTTGAACGGTTTTATTAAATACAGTCAACCCTCTATATGACAAACCCCTATATTGGAATTTTTTTATACAGCAATTTTTTCCTGGAAATTTTGAACATTTTATGTTTTTTTTTCGTAAAATAACCTCTCTATACATTGCATTTTTCTATATAACGAACTTTTTTTTTGTGATTAAATTTTTTTCCCTTCCTATTTTTAAAAATATTTTGAACAATTTGTTTTTTCTCTTTAACACAATTTATGGGGGTCATAAATTTTAACAGGTTTTTTTTAGATCAACTCGCCGGAAAATAGAGTTCTGGACGTTTTATCGAAAACAGAACCTTCGATAATTGAAACATCTTCGATACCCCTTTCACACTCAGTCGAGCTGTCCTTTTCCCGTGTATTCGGATAAAATAAGTATGTTTTTAAAATTACTTGTAGGCTTAAAATTAGAAAATGTCATTAAAAAATTTATTAATTTTAATATAAAATTATATTTTGAGATTGAAAATACGCTGTATTCGACATTCTTTTTCTTGTTTTCCTTTTGGTTTTTTTTTTCTATATTTTTATGGGTAAGATATATAAAATAAACATACATTAATTTTAAAAAAGGGGTGAATAATAACTTTTTTTAAATATATTGTGTTTATGAATTTAAAAATTTATTTATGTGGTTTTTAAGATATACTAAAATATGAACCTATATAACAAATTTTCCCTATAACGAACTTTTTTTTCCCGGGGTTTTTCTTGTATATAGGTTCGACTTACATGATATATACATATCTATGTGTATATAAAATATACTCTAAAAACTTACATGTTGAATTTATGTTTTTTTTTTTTTCGCAATTCTTTCAACACTAAAAGATATTTCAGTCACCTGAAATTTGTTAAACGATTTTCATTGTATTTTCAACCGCGTGTAAGCAACTATGAACTTTTTTTCTAATCATTTGGTGCGAGATGAAATGAGAGGAGGAAAAAAAAAAAGGGGAGGGGATCATTCAGAATTGTGATCTAGGAAAAAATAAGTAAGATTAGAATTTGTATACAGAATAGTGATTCAGGAAAAAATAAGTAAAATTAGAATTTTAAGTAAATATTAATTTATTATTATTATATAGAAGTATCGCTAAACATTAAAAAGGGAAAAGTTTGCCACAGAGTAAATAAAACTTTAGGAACCAAAAATGGGGGTTTAAAAAAAAGTTTTAATATACTTGTCCTTTTCCTACCATAAGATATAAATAAACTTTATTAGGGAAAAATACCAATGCTCTTATTAAATATAATTATGTCAGGAAATTTTAATAAAAACTGCTTACTTAATGTAGAAACTAAAAATACTTTGTATCGAGCACTATTAAAATAAATAAACATACCCCCGCGTAACACATCGCTGTTAACATTTCCCACCAGTTCAAACCCAACTAAGAGCAGTATCGCATAAAGGTAAAAATTAGAAAATAATAAGATCAATTATAAAGAAGAAATATATATATATATAAATAAAATAAAATAAAACTTTAAGTCAATTCCTACTTACGTCAAGAAAGAAAAATTTTATTTTAGTAACTTTTTATTAAATAGTTGCAATTAATATAAATATGTATATACATATATGACAGAATCACAATATTAAGTGACAAAATGGAAAGAGAGTTTCCTTGTGGTTTTCCATTTTTCTTTCTATATAGGGTGTTGGATTATTTTTATATTATACTGTGGTTTATTCATTAATTTAATTTAGTTAACTAAATAGTATAATGAAAAGATATTACATTTTCAGAAATTAGGCCATCCCAACTGGGATTCAACCTCTTGACCTTTGGATGAGAAATCCAACGCGCTATCCAATTCGCTACAGGGACACAAGGAGCGATTTTCCTTTGTATATGTTTTTCGTTGTTGAACTATTAATTTTGTTTGTTACTATTTTTTTTTCATTTTTTAATTAAATTAATGAATTAATATTTGAAAAAACATCAACATCGAGTGCCATCCACTACAAGTTTAAAAAATGTATTTTAACTTGAGTAGATGAATAGAAAGTATTTTATTAACGATTGAAAATTTGAACAAGAGAAATATATATATATTTAGGGAGGGAGAGAACTTATATTAGAGGAATTGAATACGGCTTTGTTTACTTAAATTCTAAATTATTTTATAGGAATTTTTTTAGTATGAAAAGGTCTACCTATCATACATAATAATAATAACAATAATAATATGTAAATATTTTTAAAATTTATTATTATGGCAGAATAAAAACTTACCCAAGCCGTTTGAAAACCAAGCTACCAGGTTGCTTTGTAGTGGTCTTCCATCAAATTCGTCTGCTCGGTTCACCAAAACATCTTTAATACTCTTGTGGCCATTTACGACTATCATTAATTTCCCACTAATTGTTCTGAAGCTAAACACATTTCCATATATCTTGTGCAATGCATTAAAGTTCTCGTGAGTTATTGAAAGAAATGGGAAATATCCGAGAAATGGTAAACCCCATGGGCCAGGAGGCAATTTGCGATTTTGGTTCCACCAGTTAAAAATAACCCATGTTAGAAACAAAACTATGGATGATATTAAAAGTGGATAAGAAAAATATGCATCCATGCTCAAGGATCTAATGTTTGCAAGAGAATAAGTGATAAATTTTGAATTATCTTCGCTTCAATTGAGACCTGAAACTCAAAAAAAATTATTGATTATTTTCACGTTTTACGAATTCATTTGTTTATTCAACTGCCATGCATTTATTTATTTTTTATCTTTTTAAGTTCAAAATATCTCCTTCAGTAGCCTTTTTTAAGAACACTGTTTTCAGTTTTATCGAATCAAAAAAAGAGAGGTACTAAAACGAAATTTTAATGATAAGTTTTCATAAATTTTTAGTCTAAGTGATGTTGATGTTAACTTCCCGATATCGATTGTAGGGATACTGTAAGCTAACGTAAAAGGGTTAGATATCACCAAAAATTGCTGAATGATTTAAGGCGTAGATCCAGAAAGAAGTATTTTGGTCTCCTTTTTCAAAATAAGACTGACAAGGGTTCGTTGTCAAAACTACGACTGGCAGATATTATCTTCATTGGTTATGACGTCAAAAAACTAATGCATTGATTATTAACTAAGGTCATTCGGCAGTCTTCTGGAAAGGACGGCAAGGTCAGAATAATGGAACTAGAGGCTCGAACTGATACAATGTTACGTCTCATTCAACGAGTATCCATTGAAAGTGCAGTCGAAAAAAATAAATTGTGAACTCACTGGGTTATAACAATGCATGTAAAAGTAAAAATCGCTCCTGGGATTATTCTAAAGCAATGGTTAATACGGATATGAGTCACGAGTGCAGTTTTAAAAATAAAAATGGTCCAATCGGCAAAAGGCACTTTTTGCCTGGCCTTCAACACTCATATATCAGTTATTTTATCCTATTGCTGTCTACATTTTTCTTCTAATCTTTAATAAATATTTTTATTCTCAATACAATTTCGTAACCTTTTAAACTTTATAGCTTTATGTTCATTTTTATAAGAATCTCTTTTACTCTTCTCTCTCTGTGTGTGTGTGTGTGTGTTTGCAATGTATAGGGATATGGATGCAGTTGATAAACAGAAAGATGAAAAAATGCGTTAGGGTCAGACCTCCTACCTCTATAATTCTCTATTTTATAAACTTTTTCCGAGAATGAAGAATATTGAGTATGGGGAAAATGAATCTGTATTTAACAAATGTTCCACATAACGAACATTTTTGGGGAATGTAACAACTTCGTTAAATAGAAGTCTGTGTATACATCTTCAAAAGCTTTGATTTGATATGAAAACTATACACTGAGAAAAATCCATGATTTATTACTTATTTTCCATAAATAATTATTGAACTTACTTTTTTCAAATTTATAGTGTTTGAAAGTAGCTAATACACACACACAATAAATAACTTCAAGCACAAATAAGTTTTTAAATGTAATATTTGTGTTTAAATGCATAAAAATCTAATTTTATTACCACAAGAAGGCATTATTTGTAACATTTATAAATTAAAATAATGACTTGTATTATATTATAAGATTTCAATTTATTTATGTTTCAGAAAAATAATTAGCTTTTTATGGGAAAATCATCAATTTTTCTTTTATTTTAGAATAATTATCAGCAATTAAAAAATATAATTGTAATATGTATTCCGAAAGGTTAAATATTGAAAAACAATGAAACCGGAAATAAATTTAATGGAGGTTGAAGATGTAAATTCAGTTGATTTCACACTTTAAAACAAAAATTGAATGACTAAGCGAATTCTGAAAAATTAAATAATGAAAAAAAATTTTCAAAACTGATTGTGTTTTATATATATATATATATAAAAGATATATATATATATAAATATATATAAAAATATATATATATATATATATATATATATAATATATATATATATATATATATATATATATATATAATCTTTAAAACTTAATTTTTTTTTAAAAGTACGATCTATACTCGGGTTTTTTTTTTATCAATACTAGATTTTAATTAAGTTTATATCACACAATATTTTCGACTTTCTCTTTCAAACTATAGAGGAAATATTTCTTTTTCAAAACAGAATAATTGCGCTTTCAATTGATTATTTTAAATACTTTCCCTAACAGTATTTGAAAATTTGATTACAAAATAAAGTTTCTTTAATTCAGATGTTAATTTTGGAGACATACTTATATCGAAACAAGATGCGATTTGACAAAAATTTTTGTTACGAAAAAAACCAAAAAAATCAAGTAGGCTTTTTCAAAACCACAGTTTATAAACCTTTTTTTCTTTTTTTAAAAAAAATCTACTTCTAATTTTATAATGAAAAAATTTTTCTGATTTACTTCATATTTTTTTCCAAAATGTAAAATAATTTTTCTTTTTTTTGTTTTATTTACACTCTGGCCACCTAAAACAACATAAAGGAAGCATGCAAATAAAGAAATTTTTAAACTTGCATTGGGGGGGTGAGATATGAAATGATTAGAAATTCAGCACAGACACACAAGGGCCTGTGGGCTACCCAAAAGCATTTAAAGGGTTGGGATTTGACGATTTTTTTGTTCTGCAATTGTGTTTTTCTTGTGGTTTTCAAAAAAACGTTAGCCGTAGAAAAAAGGATCGTTTTTTATCAATCAGTTCGAAGAGGGGAAAGGGTAGTCCCACCAGTTGGGATTAACTTTTGGGGGAAAACGGTAGTCGTGGAACGCAACCCAAAAAACCGGAAAAGCAGATATTTTACCGTTGGGTGAGGGGGTACATGGACCGACGTGGTGACGATCCACCTCGGTGCAAAACTTACGTGAGGACAGGAAATTTGGCATGGCGGGGACGGGGGCTCAGTCACATCCCGGAAACCCGACGCATTGAGTCTGTAACGCATCATTTATTGTCTGCGCGTACCATTCGACGCCGTTTACAGAAAAGGGGGCTTTCCGCAAGACGTCCATTGCTTGGTCTACCCATGACGCAGAATCACAGACGTCTCCGCCATCAATGGTGCGATGAAAAAAGGATGTGGGTGGCAGAATGGAATGAAGTTGTCTTTACTGACGAGTCACCCATCTGTCTGCAACACCACGATGGTCGGATTCGAGTCTGGAGACACCGTGGAGAGAGGATGCTGAACACCGCCACACTGGTCCTGCACCGGGTATTATGGTATGGGGTGATATTGAAAATCACTCTCGCACACTCCTCTATTACGCATTGTCGGTACTTTAAACAGCCAGCGCTACATCTCCAAGGTGTTGGAGCCAGTGGTTCTTCCTTAACTTCAGGACTTGGCCACAGCCATATTTCAACAGGATAATGCGCGACCACACGTGGCTCGCATTGTCCAAAATTTCTTCGTCAATCACCAGATTGAATTGCTTCTCTGGCCAGCTCGCTCTCCAGATCTTTTGCCGATAGAAAACATATGGCTCATGGTGCTCAACGATTGAACCCAGATTACACCCCCAGCTGTCACACCAGATCAACTTTGGCAACGTGTGGAAGCTGCTTGGTCTGCTGTACCCCAAGAACTCATCCAAAGTCTCTTGAATCAATGCCGAGGCGTGTGGCAGCTACTCTGGCTACTGATTCTGGCAGGAACCGCACTTCACATATAAGTCTATACTTCAAGTCTATAAATTTAATCATTTGATACTTGGTCAACATGTTATCTATAAAATAAATTTTGTTGTGCTATATCTTGTCTTTCTTGGTGTGGCATTTACGGTGGCCAGCAGTGTATATGCCGGCAGAAGATACAATATATGATAGCAACAAGTTGCAATTTTTCTTTTGAGATAGAAATGATTGCTGTACAAATATCACTAAAAATGATCCAGCTAAACGAAATTTCCGGTCGTATGTTTATATTATGTTTTCCTCTTTATTTGTAACATAAGCAAATAACATTTTTCATTCGTTATCAGTAAAAAACAGATATTGCTCTTTGATGCTAAGTAATGAAATAAATGATTTATAATTTCATCAAAAATGAAATGTTCAAGTTCAAAGTTTATCGCTTGAATTTTAAAAATTGTCAAACGGAGAGTTCAGTGATTTTTTAAGATATTAAAAGGATTCATATTTATTTTCAACAACTAAAAAATGGCTCTCTATCAATAGTCATCTACGTCTCAGATGATTTTAGCTCTCTTATTGAATATTAACGTGGCTTTCTTTAAGTGGTGGAAAGAGTATCCAAAATTACCACCTGATTTTTGTTATTTTCTTTTAATTTTTAATCAGCCAGTGGACAAAAACGCATTATATATCTTTACTGCTTATAAATTCATGTCCTCGATTTATTCTTGTAATTTTGAATTCCTCTTTTATATTATATTGTTAAGAATTTTGTGTAATGAATTTTTAAAATAGCGTAAGTAATTTGTATCTGGATATGTATTTCGTTTACAGTACTCTATATTGTATTTATTTTATGTTAAAACTGTAAGAGATTTGCAAGTATCGCCAGGCCTTACATTATAACTTGGCGATAAAGTCAAATTGGCATCATTTTTGGTGACCACTTCGTCGACTTAGGTGATCATGTTGGTGACTTAGCGATCATCTTTGGCGAGGGACTCTTCTAGAAATCAGTGGAGAAATCTACTAATATCACGATTTTTGACACAAGTAGATTTTTCTCGAAAGATCAGTTAGGTATATAAACAGAAAGTCACTCACCAAACCTGAGTTGTCTTGTTTTGGCCGTTGAAGGGTAGTATTAATTTGACCGCGAAGAGTCAACCAGCGATTAGATATTCGGCTGTTGAGTAGAACGAGGGAGTGTTGGCGAATAATCTTTAAACTCTCTTGTATTTTAGGCACTGGTAGTTGTGTCTGAGCGCTGTTAAATGCGTGAAGACCTTCTGAGATTTATGTGAATTTTGCTATGTATACATGTATTTCAAGGATAGTGTTTCGATAGTAAATTTCCGTCGTTTCCGAACAACTGTCTTGTTTTTAGCGACTGATTGCAAAACATTCTCGAACCCCGATTGTCGTAACAATATTTTGGGTACATTTTTACTATATAGGGTGAACCAAAGTCTTGCCCTGATTATGAATATAGTTATCGTGCTTAAACTATTATAATTAGACATCTGTTTATTTTTCGATTTTTGTAACGGATTTAAACAAAAAAGAAAAAAACATTTTCTTCAGTGAATTTCAACTTGTGCCTCCTTGGTAGCTCAGAGAATGTCACAGTGATATTCCAGTTTCCGCCAAGTGTTCTTTAACATGTCTTACCTTTCATAAGTATGCAACCTAAGCATTTTATAAAGTATTCTTACCAAACTTGTTTGCGATATCTGAAGTTCACACGTGATGCTTCACAAGTTGATCTAGGACTCCGTTGAAATTTTTGCCAAACGTGTTCATCAGTTGCTTCATTCACACTAGGCCTGCCACTTCTAAGATCTTTAACGCTTACTATTTCTTTAAACATTTTATCCCATCGCTTTAACCCCTTTACTATCACCAGCGTATATACACGTCTCGATCAACGGGTGCCTTAAATGCTCCGGACGTACATATACGTCTTTCCGAAATACGATTATTTTCTTTGCGCTGCTATCAAGAAAGCTATTCCGAAGGTTTTAGAATGCAATAAAATGACCTTGACAGTGTTTGTACAAAGGATTTACTTATTTCAGAGAAAAATGTGCTCTTTCATTCATGTCTTCTCTTTTCCTCCAATACACCGCAAATATGCACCAATGTGAAAAAATATTTCATTGGGGAATGAATCACGTAACTTTTAATCTGAATTTAAGAGTTTAATGAGATTTTGCACCTGGAGGTTCGCTTCCATAGCATGGAAGAAATATTATTCTCTGAAAATTAATGGGTGATTTTGTTTCGCGAAACCAAAGCACACACTTTGTCTTGCAAATTTCACTAAAAAATGTCTTTCGTATAAATGTTCCCCGGGGTCAATCTAGAAGGAGCATTCATGCAATATACTTTAAAAAACTATTATAAACTGGCCTATCCAATGAAAAAAAAATCTACATTATTACATTAAATCAGGGCTTCTCAAACTTTCAATACTTGCGACCTAATTTTCAATCATAATTTTCATCGCCACCCAAAAAATAACAATGTATTTATTTAAAAAATAACGAAATAAAAGCTACATGCTAAGGCATATGATGTTGATTATAAACCGTACAAATTATGAAGATAAGTATTAAATTTTGTCTACAATTTTGTAAAAATGAAAAAGCCCATGGGAAATTACAAAATAATTATTAATCTTGTTCTTAACTTAGTAATGATAAATTAATTATCAAATACATTATGCAGTGCAGATGTATTTATAAGTATATTATATCAATGTAAATGTGTGTTTTACTTTTTTATTATGTCAGAATGTATTTTGTTTTGCTTCCTTTCAGTAAATTTGCAAATTTTCAAATCTTTTACTTTTGACTTTTTGATATGCTCGCGCCCCCTTTGTAAGGTTACCACGCCCCACAACTTGAGAAACGCTGTATTAGACCTGTGACGGGCTCACGCGTCTTATCATTAACATGTCCTTTGGGTTCTTTGGGGCCAGAATTAATGACAACTCTTTTCCAACCAAACCCAAGAAGTGAAGCGTGAAGGAAAGATCCAAAGATCCAGAACAAAAGTCAAAAACTCTCAAGAAAAAATTTTTTTAATAGAACTATTAGAGGTCCCCACACACACTCATTCCACCAAATATATAATTAAAGATACCGCCTCGGAAGCCTACAGAAAATGTACCCTTACAGGACACGTCAGATGAGGACATGCTTCTGTATGATGTCGAGGAAGAAATAGAAGAAGTTGGGACGGGGCTAACGCGTCTTTTCATTAACATGTCCTTTGGGTTCTTTGGGGCCAGAATTAATGGCAACTTTTTCCAACCAAACAGAGTGAAGCGAAAAGGGAAAAAAGATCAATTTAGGAAATTTTTAAATATCAGAAGTTAGAGTAAACGGGGTGTCAGTTTAGGGAATGTTATGATAGTTCGCGATTCAAGTGTGAAAAGTTTTTGAAGGGTAAAGTGACAGCCAACAGAAGTTACCCGTGACAGAGAGCCCTTAGGTCAAGGTGAATACCATTGCACTCCTGTAAACCGCAACTACAACTAGGATCAGATTGATCGCTACTTCATTCGACATTAAGGTAGGAGTGGCTATTTAATATTCGGATCTGTGAAAGCATTATAATTTAGCTTAGGCGAGCTAGTTATCGATAGTGGTCCGGGTTACGCCATTTCGGTTATATATATATTGTGTGTTTAGCCACCGTATATTCTTTCCCATATATTATTATTGTCTAATCTGCTATAGGTTTAAGTTTAAGGTCTTAATAAAGTCATATTAAGACCATGGCAGTTTCTAATTCTTCGTTTATTCCTACACCTCTAGCTCCCGCTGATAATCAAGGAGAAGGACACCCAAGGGGGGCGCCCTTCCAGACCTACAAATATGATTGGCAAATATGATGTTTTTGTTGAGCAGAGATATGCTAAGAGCCCCTCTCCCCTTTTTTGTGCTTAATTTGTAATTTACTTAAAATTAGCTCATTAAAAACTTATCCTTCAATTGCTATTGTTTTATTTTTCAATTCACCCTCAAGAAACATGGGTAAAGCAGTTAGTATTATTACGTAATAGATGAATTACTCCAAATATTTGCACAAATATAATTGCTGGATATAAATTAAATTTTATGACTTATGATTTACTATAACCTGAAAAAGTAACACACACACAACAGTTGTCTTTTCATGTATTTATTGATATGATTACTGCATTAGTTAGTATAAATTGTATATAATTCTTTGGCAAAGAATATTTTTAGAAGAAAAATATTACAATTAGCTAAATCAGAGTTTCTCAAACTGTAGGACCCCCTCCCCCAAGAGAGGCGTCAGTGGCGTAACGGAGAATAATATCACCAACCCCAGAAAAATCAGATTTAAGGCCTCAAGTCTGATCTTACAAACGAAATATACTTGGCGGGGTGTACGTTACGTTATTGGGAGATCTGTTAATCCTACGTGAGAGGGGGCGTTGGGCGTGAGCATATTGAAAAGTAGAAAATAAAAGATTGCTTAAAAAAATTATTAATTTACTGAAAGGTAGCAAAATAGAAAATATTTTTTACAAAAGAAAAAAAAAAAAAATTTTTTTTTAAAAATTTTTTAAAAAAAAACCCGGTTTTTAAAGGTGGGGGGCCCTTTTTTTTTAAATTTTTTTTTTTTTCCCCCCTTTTTCCCCTTTTTTTTCCCCAAAAAAAAATTTAAGGGGGCCCAAAAAAAAAAAATTTTTTTCGGGAAAAAATTTTTTTTCCAAAAAATTTTGAAAACCAAAAAAAAAAAGGGGGGAAAAAAAATTTTTTTTTTTTTTTAAAAAAAAAAAAAACCCCCCTTTTTTTAAAAAATTTCCAAAAATTTTTTTTTAAAATTTTTTTTTTTTTTTAAAAAAATTTTTTAAAAAAAAAAGGGGGGGGTTTTTTAAAAAAAGGGGGGGGTTCCCCAAATTTTTTAAAAAATTTTTTTTTTAAATTTTTAAAATTTTTTTTTTTTTTTTTTTTTAAAAAAAAAGTTGTTTTTTTAAATTTTTAAAAAATTAAAAAAAGGGGTTTTTTTCCCCCCCAAAAAATTTTTTAAAAAAACGGGGGGGGCCAAAAACCTTTCCCCCCGGGGGGCCCCCGGGGGGTTAAGGTTTTTCCCCAAAAAAAATTTTAATTTTAAGGGAAAAAATTTTTTTTTTTTGGGTTTTTTTTTTTTAAAATTTTTTTTTTTGGGGGAAAAAAAGGGGTTAAAAACCCCGGGTTTTTTTTGAAAAAAAAAAAAAATTTTTTTTGGGAAAAAAAAAAAAAAAAAAACCCCCTTTTTTTTTTTTAAAATTTAAAATTAAAAAAAAAACCCCTTCTTTTTTTTTTTTTTTCCCCCCAAAAAAAAAGGGGAAAATTTTTAAAAAAATAAAGGAAAAAAAATTTTTTTTTTTAAAAAAAATTAAAAATTTTTTTAAAGGGGAAAAATTTTAAAAAAAAAATTTTTTTTTTTGGGTTTTTTTTTACGGAAAAGGGGTTTTTTTAAAAAAAAAAAAAAAAAAATTTTTCCCCCCAAAAATTTTTTTTCCCCCTTAAGGGGGGGGGGAAAAAAAATTTTTTGGGGGGGGGTTTTTTTTGGGGGAAATTTTGTTTGGGGTTTTTTTGGGTTTTTTTTTTTTTTTTTAAAAATTTTTTTTTTTTTGGGGGGGGGGTTTTTTTTTTTAAAAAAAAAAAAAAAGGGGAAAAATTTTTTTTAAAAAAAAAATTTTTAAAAAAAAAAAAAATTTCCCCTTTTTAAAAATTTTTTTTTAAAAAATTTTAAAAACCAAAAAATTTAAAATTTTTTTTTTAAAATTTTTTAAAAAATTTTAAAAAAAAAAATTTTGTAGGTTTTTTAAAAAAAATTTTTTTTAAAAAAATTTTTTTTTTTTGGGGGGGGGAGAAAAAATTTGATTGAAAGTTGGGTCGCAAATAGGGGGAAAAAAAAAAAATTTTAAGGGAAAGCTCTCGATCCCGGGGGGGTTTTTAAATTTTTAAAAAACCCTTTTTTTTTTTCCCCCCGGGCCCCCCAAAAAAATTAAAAAAATTTTTAAAATTTTAAAAAGGTTTTTTCCTTTTTTTTTAAATTTTAAAAATTTTTAAAAAAAAATTTTTTTTAAAATTTTTTTTTAAAAAATTTTTTTTAAAATTTTTTTAAAAAAAAAAAATTTAAAATTTTTTTTGTGTGAGAATATTCTGCGTTTTTTTTTTTTTGGGGTTTACGAAAAAATTTTTAAACTCTTTAAACCCAATTTTTTAGAAATTAGACAGTTTTCTATTGGAAAATGAACTTTTTCATTTGTAGGGAAAAAAATCATCTATTATAAAGGAGAGAGAGCAGCTTATCGACATATCAACAGATTCGATATTAAAATGTAAATTTAAGCAAGAACAACTCCTAAATTTTTTAAACTGCAAATTCATACAAACACAGAATTTCTCGAACAGCTATAAAATTTTAATGCCATTGAGAACAAAATGTATTTAAGTGAAAATATTCCTCTAAAAATAAGTGGCTGCAAAATGAAAACCCCAAAAAAAATTCAACGCAGAATATGAAATGTGATTGTAGATAGCTTCAATATACGTAAATTTCGACAGTTTGAGTAAAACAAATGCAAGCATATATCCCAATTACTAAATATATTGCATGCGTATGTAACGCTTGGATCACAAATTAACATGTATAATTAATGAGTAAATTTTTATCTTAAAATTGCATTTTAAAATTTTTTAATAACAAATACAATAATTTTTTAGTTGTTTTTATACAAAGTATTTATAATATGCTGATTTGTTTTAAATATTATTTTAAGATATATTCTTTTAAGTGTGTGTCTGTGTAGAGGTTTCCCCAAAACACCTTATAGTTAATTCTAAGGGTTCCGTGAGCAGAAAAAGTTTAAAGACCACTTCTGTACTGGATATTCGAATAAAATAAAAAATTTAATTTTATACCCAGGAACTGCTTAGATATGGAACATGTTTAAGAAGCCACCCCTCCGGTGTAGTGTTTAGTGACGCTGACCTGCTGTACCGTTGGGCCCCGGTTTTGAATCGGGAAAGGGATTTGGATGTTTGTAAATGTATAATGCCTTTGCGGCACGGAGGTATTCTAAATAGAGCCGTTGAGCCCCAAGTCCTCTGGTGAGGCTCCTTACCCCTTTTTTCTCCCAAAAAGGTGGAACCCAGGGCAAATACTACCCCCACCTGTAGGTTTTCAAAGCTGCAATAAACGACCGGCATACAACTAGACTTTTGCCGTGATAAACTTCGTGGACCTTGATCTGATGAAACTGTCGATCAGTTGGCAAAAGGAACAACAACATATGTAAGAAAAATGAGCCGAAAATAAAAAATTCTTTCTCTTTCATAATTTTATCAATTCTAGGAAAAGCTATAAAAATTGCATGAATGAATAATAACATAAAAAGGAATAAAACTACATATATATGTAAAGTTAAAATGAATCACCATGGCTTTTCTCAAAAAATCTTTAAAATTTAAAGCAAAAATGAATTAAAAGGTTCCCTGGTTTTTGAACCTAAAAAGTAATAAACTTATTGATAAACAATACACCATACTACAAATTATTTTAAATATGGCAACTACAAATCTTACGGTATAATATATGCAAAATAAAGGCATGGCCTACTAATCTATCGTTGTTCTCTCTTCTTAGCGTATCTTTTCAACAATCAATGAATTCCATTACACTAAAATGATTTGCAAAAAAGGCACAAGCTTGAGTCGGGAATTCACGAAGTAGTACACAGAATATGGACTCGCCCTCATTAGTTTGCACATTCCAAAATTGGAGAACTCGAATTTCCCAAACTGGATTTGAGAGATAAAGGTAAGGCGGTAAAAAGTAAAAGATCATTTTTTTTTTAAGAAGCTATTGGGTTGTTTTTAAAAAGCTATATCTCTTTCATCTTATTTATCGAATAATATCACTGTCAGTTTTTTATAAGAGAATTATCATTTTTCACAACTTTTTAACCCTTCGGTCTCATTTCTGTGTCAAAACGTATGGGAATTTATTCCTAATTATTATGAATTAAAAAGTTATTATTCAGTTAATAATTATTACTGAGAACTCTGAATTATTACTCTTTCGGTATGAAAACTCGAAAGATTTGTAATGCTTTTGAAAAAAATATTAATTAATGTTGAACAAGCCAAGTATGTTCTTTTCCCCAACAACAATACTCACCTGGTGGGAAAATTGATTAATGGCAACGAAAGAAGATGTGACCAAGGATACCAGATTGGTGACTTTATCGCACTTGGTGACAACTTTGACGGAAAATGATATCACCAAGGAACCCTTGAGAAGTCTCTTGGATCACCCTTTATGGAAATTTTTGTGAGCTGCTTAGTACCTTGAGATCAAGGTCGAGTCAGCCGAAATTAGGGTCTGCTTTTACGTCGACTACGATAACAGAGGGAGACTCTATGTCTGAACTCCTGCTGGTGGAAGTGTGCTAGAGAGCCATATGTCGTGCGCTGTAAGGCTTATTAATAACGAGTGCACTTTCAAAACCGGTAAATAATCTGTATTAATATTTCTTTGCTTATATACGTCGATTTGTCTTTACGTAGTCCATTAATTAATCTGTTACCCCCTCAAATAATTTGAATCGTCAGCTGCTTATCCCCCCCGTCAAAATTTTCAACACCTGGTGTCAGAAGTGGGATAATTTTTTTAATACTACGGTAAATTACATTAATTAATTGTTGTAGTTTGCATTGAATTAATCAATTTAACCAATCATTCTTTATACTGATCTGTTTTTTTTTTTAAATTTTATTTTTCTCAAATATTATCTTTAAAAATCTCAATAGTTACTTTATTTAGATTAAGTTCTGCACAAATTTCAAACACGGCATTAAGATTTCTCCTTAGGACAGCGTTTCTCAAACTGTGGGGCACGCCTTCCTAGGGGGCGTGATAACTCTACGAGGGGGGTGCGAGCATATTGAAAAGTCGAAAACAAAAGATTATTTAAGAAAATTTTTATTTTATGGAAAGTAAACAAACAAATTACATTCTGACATAATAAAAAGTAAAATACATATTTACACTGATATAATACACTTATAAATGTATTAGTACGGCACCGGGATTTTATAATTAATTTAACAATACTAAAAACAAGATTAAAAATTACCAGTGACCCCATCGACTTGTCATACAAAAAATTATATCCAAAAATTAATATTTATCTTGATAGTTTGTACTTTTTATAATTAATCCCTTGACTGTCGATTAAAAGTTACGCAATTCCTTCTCTAATGCCACCATTTTCCACGTAGGCGCACATATGTGATGTATTGGGGAGGGGGGAGGAAGAAAAGAAATAAATAAGCAAATCGAAATAAGAGTAAATCCTTCGTAAACACCGTCTAAATCCATTTATTGCATTCCAAATCCTTCGGAATAATTCTATAGGTAGCAGTGCACAGAAATTATCGTACTTCTGTAAGTCGTATATATACGTCTAGGGCAACTATCGTTTTGGTTAAACGAGACGTTTATATACGTCGGTAGCTCTTAAGAGGTTGAATTTGTGTTTTAGCTTTAGAGTCAAATTATAGTGTTATTGAATTCAATACAATGTTATTGTATGGAAGGGGGCGGGATGAAAATTGTGATTGAGTATATTGGGTCGCAAATAGTCAAAGTTTGAGAAGCAGTGCTTTAGGAGCCACTAAAAGGCGTTGACCACAAAGGATACCGTCGACACCTTCTGAACCCAACACCCCGGGCCTATAAAGAAGAAAGGGATTTTCGGATAAAACTTCCCCGATAAAATATCGGCCTATTTGCACTGTTGTGGCCATGAATAGAAACAATTAACGCGAGTTGTTGTGTCAATCAATTGCGATGACCTCGACGTATTGACTACCACGTGACGTCAAATGGGTGAGAACCAGCACTGTGAGAGATTTACGAAGGTGAGTTTATCCAGAGGGCCTTTTTCCTTGGACGAATAAGTTCGTAAGGAGTATTCTGTTGAGAGTGGAAAAACTTTAATAGGATAAGAGTGATTTGTTTGGAGTTTAAATTAGGAAACTGGCAAAATAAAGTCGTTTTTGTGTTTCCCAGTTCCTTTTGACCCTTCTATATGGAATTTTATTAAATAGTTTTGCTTGTGAATTTTGTTAAATGGTATTTCCTTCTATTGTTATATCTTTCGGTTAAATTGATTTGTTTACGACGTCTATCTCAATCGTATCCTGTGTAATACTGGTGCAAAGTTTTCCCTTTTTTTTTTTATCCTTGGACACGACACCCTTCAAAACATTTTTAAATAAATATAGAATTAGCAAACTACTGGGAATTTCTAATTTTTTTTACTTTCTATTTTTCAGCGTTATTATAATTCAAGTTCTCCTTTCTTCTTTTACTATACAGTAACACCCCGACTTACGTGAAGTCAGAGCTACGCGATTTTCAAAACTCGTCGATTCGTCTTTTGTTTAAGTTTTTTTCCCCCCATTACTAATACTCAGGCGGAATCAGTGCCAGTGAGTGAGTAAGCGAATATTAACGTCACACTCTTCAGCTTTCACGACGGGCCTCGGAATCAATGCCAGAGCTTGATGAAATTGTTAACGTGATTGAAGAAGTAGACGACCTTGCCAGACAAATAAGTGGATGGTGATGAAGGCCCTTAAGTAAAGTTGTTTAACCTAATTCAAATGTAGCAAGCATGAATCCTTATTGCTTATTTCAAGAACACGTTTACGAATTTCACTTGATTCTCAACTGTAAACAGCGATGAAAATTAAATTACATCCAAACTAAGCATAATTTATGACTAAAGTGTATTCACCTAACCCTGGAGTATATATTTGAATTACATTTTGAAAGATCTACGGCTAGATGGATGAGCATACTATTTATACACTTTGTTTTTGATTTAGATCTCTATAAATACCTAATTAATAACGGAGAAATCCTCTTTCAATTAAAATAACCGTAACTGGTAACAAATTCTACAAAATAATTAAACTTATATACAATTATTATAATTAAATTTAAATTTGACTGTTATTTTACGCCAGAATTCAGTGTGTAAATATTTTTCTGACATAAATCAATTTTCTGAAGTCTCCTTTTCATTTTTATCCAGCCGGTGGAACTTTTTCATCACAATTTCCGACAAAGACCGTCGAGAGTCAATATTTGCTCGTGTAATATTTTCTTGACGGGATTTAAATTCATGCTCAGAATCAGTTTTAAAGTTATAAGCCGATGGAAACACCCCCACACGCATTTCGAAATCCCTTCCGGTGGGTGGCATTAAATATCAAAGGTGCTAAAATTTTTCGCCAGACAAAAAAAAATACTACCTTAGCTGTAAAATTCTTATCAGCAATGATATCTAGTCACCAAAAATTTTCTTTTAAAATAGCAATATTTTAGTAAAGATGTTTTAAGGATGGCAATTAATGTGATTGTTTTCGGAGCGTTTTTCTCGCTAGCCGAGACAAAGGACCGCGAGGAAAGACTGAACTTTGCAAATTCAGTGTTATTTGTCATGAGACAAATAAATATAAATCTTTCAGCTTTTTAAATCTCCATATCTTTATTACGACATCAACTTATAAAGAGTCATAAAGAGCAAAAAATATCATTAATACCAACCAGTAGCACACACAGAGGAATTTTTCAAGGGGTATGGGGTCCGGGGTTGAAAGTTCACCATTCTTGTACATGCTATTTTTGATTTTGTCGATTTTCGGGAATAAAACATAGTAAAAAACTAGTTATTGAATAAATAATTAGCATTAATTAATAAACTTAATCATTAATAACAAATATTTAATTAAATTTTACGTATTATATAGAAGAAGAATTATAACCAATCGGAAAAAAATCAAGGGCTTTGGGACGGACCCCCTTGTGTGCGCCACTGATACCAACCCCTTCAGGACCGTCGAAAGGAGAAGAAGTTCTTCCCCAGGCCCGCAAGCACCGAGAGTAAACGCATGCATGGGACCGGGCGAATTTCTCTTCTATGCCTAATTTCACATTTAAAAATTCATATAAAATCTGTAATAAAAGCTAAAATGCTAACATTTGCAATTTACTATAATTTATAATATCTAAATATACAGCTCAAAATTTTTCTCCTTATTAAAAAAAAGTGCGAATTTTAAAGAGATAAGTATTTTAATAATAAAAAGTACGCTTTTCACTCTTTTCGCCATGATGATTTTAAAAAAAAAGATGTAAAACTCACAAAATACTATCTGACAAATCCCAAACGATAAATTTACTCTCACATAAACTTGTTTATAGCTTAAACTGATACAAATATTTTAAATAACAGCTAATATCGCTTTTTATTTTAATTAATCATTATATTTCACATAGCTTTCTATGCTTTCTATAGCTTAGTACTATAGTTTCTGTTCTTATGGCTATATAGGCCACGGTATCCGAGGGGTATAGGTGTCGGACCATGGCTTGCTTTGTCACGAGTTCGAGCCCAGAACCACTAAAGACCCACCTTGTAGGGGAGCGATGTCGAGAGCTGAAACGTCCTCCTGTTGGTGTGGTAGTTAGGAGAGGGGGTGCCCGCTCAGGTGTCAACCACGTCACTGGACTATGGTTCAAAATTACGTGGTCCGTCACCAAAAGCCCTCGTGTAGCTAAACAGTGTGAAATTAATATTGAATCAATCAATCTTATGGCTATATATATATAGGCTTTTTCTCTACAAATAAGAGATAACATCAAAACAAACACATTCGAAAAACACATTGATAGTAGGAAAATCACACAATGAAGGACATAAGAGTAACAGTTAAAATTATAAAATGGATGCTGCGTGTTAAAAACATTACTGACTTAGGACAGCTAATATATAAAAAGTGGTTGAACATGTTTTGGCCAGCCACCTTCCCCTTTAAGTAAATAACAAACCTGAGCAAGGAAACAATAGAAAATAAATTGGGGATAGGAAAAAAATCTTTAAATTAAAACACACACAAAAAACAAATTATTTTTAAATATATATTTTATATTTTTATTTTTAAATTCTGGATTTATTTTTTGAAACCGAAAAAAAATAAAATTTTTAACTATTAAAAGGGATCCACCCAATAAAAAAAAGGTTTATTTTTTTTTCGTTAAAAAAAAGATTAAACGAATTTTGCCTTATCCCGATTTCAAAATTAAAATGTCTTTTTAATTTAAAATTATTATTTAAAAAAAATAAAAAAAGAAAATTTTTTTGGAAACATTTTTTTGAAGAAAAAAAAAATTTTCCCATTACCTTTTAAAACTTAATATAAAAAATTCACAATAAATCACCCTTGTAATGCCCGACCCTGATTATAAGCGACGGGGTTGTTTACATTCCCATGAAAATTCACATCAATTAAAAAATGGAACCAAAAGCCCCCTTTTTTTTTGAAGGGCCATTATTCGAGAAAGGTTTAAAATTAGGGCCCTTTGTAAAACCCCTTAATAAAGTTCCTTTTTTCAATCAACCAGGGGATCATGGGCCTCAGAGCAGGAAAGCGCAATCACTCATATGACACCATGACCTTGGAGGGAGAAACGTGTGATCACATATGTGTGATTATTGTTCTGAAAGGACTAACGTGCCGCCCATGTGGTGTAGTGGCTAGCGACTCTGACTGCTGTGCCGTAGGACCTGGGTTCGAATCCCAGAGAAGGCAAGGATTGGATGTTTGTAAATGTATAGTGCATTCACGGCATGGGAGTACTCCAAATAGCCTTCGAGCTGCAAGTCCTCTTTTGATGTTGGTAAAAGGGGAAGAGAGGTGAGAGTGCCCTGACGGCCCCCAGAGCGTTCGTTCTCAAAACTGGGCTGTAGTGATTGAATATTAACGTTGCACTGTTCAGCTACACGAGGGCTTTTGGCGACGGACCTGGGAATTTTGGTGATCAAGGACAAAGAGGGAATCTGAGATCCCCCCTCCTTAAAAACCCACACCAACTGGAGGACGTTTGACTCTTGCCCGGTTTTAAGGCTTTTTGCTCCCCTACACGGTAGATCTTTAGTAGTGCTGGGCTGGGAACTTATTTACATGCCTGCCATAAATTGATACCTTGACCACCGGGCTACCGAAACCCCCAAAATTTTTGTGTTGGGGAAAAAAACGGGGCCGGGATCGTATTTTGTCACCTGCATGGTGCTCCGGGGCCCCAAGAAAAGTGAAAAATTAAATTTTCATGATAAATTTTTAGGCCTCGCGATCTCGCACGTGTCGAGGGGGTTTTAAAAAAATAACTATAAAACCCCTAGTTTTGGGCACTCCTTTTTCCGCATTTTGCATTTTTAGTAAATTGAATTTCTTCTTTAAAAATTTTGGTTATGATATCCGCCGTGTAGACGAACTCGTAGCCAGCGTGTCACCTGTTCGAGTCCTGGTGCCACTGAAGACCCATCACGTAAATGAGACTGATGCAAGTTAAATCTGTCAAACTCAAAATCCTCTCGTTTTGGAGTGGCGTGATTGTTTTGAGAGAGTGGTGCTTGCTCGTGTATCACATCGTGGTCACTTGACTGCGATTCAAAACTATGAGGTTGTGATGTGTCCGGTCTCTTTTCTCTAATTGCGGACGAAGTACGCCGACCAACGTGAGGAAGATCCGTTCCTTTCCCTAATTGCTGGGAAAAATTTCGTAAATGGGTGGTCAAAAAAGCTCCTTTTCCCACGGGTAGTCCGAAAATGAAAAAAGGGAGGGTACAATGTGTTTTGGCCACGAATCAAAAGATGACAGTGCGACTGGAGAAGAGAGCTCCCACTATGCGCTCTGAAGGGCCGACAGACAAGAGATCAATGGAATAGGCGGTGGAAAACCAGGGGAAAAACCTGGGGGTTTAAAAAAAGGAGGGGCGAGACTTTTTACGAAGACTTTTACTTCGGGAGAACCTAAGGGGCCCTCTGCCAGTGAAAACTTCAGCTTGAATCCCCCGGGAGTCCGCAAAATTGAGAACGAAAGGTGGACTTGGGGGCCGAGAATTTTTGGGGTCAGTAACAGCACAGTGGAGATCGAGCTATCGAGCTCACACAAACTCGGTGTGGAATTACCGAAAAGCGAAGTATTTCTGTAACGAAATCTAGCGAACTGACATATCAAATGTACAGGACATTTCCCAAAAGTATCGCTTTAATTAATATGTTAATGCAAGCAGTATAGGAATATTATATACCACAAAACGGACTCTATATCTGCGGACCCATTTTGTAGTTAAATTGTGTACTGGAATATTTTTATCATGCTTTTTCATACTTTAATAAATAGATTGATCCATAGATGTTTGAAGTCATTACAATGTCCATCTATAGCAACACTCGTATTACTTCACAACTCGACGTAAACCCGTTTAGGACCATGACCACATATATGTGATTGCGTTTTACCCCTTCTGAGACCAGAGATCATACACTCACTTTCAAAAGTTATGCATGGAGAGGAAAAGGTTAATTTCCGGAAGCCAGAATTGAAGAGGATGCAATTCGCTGCAGAGGTAGATGGAAGTATGAAAATATGTTAGGTAACACAGCCTCGTGCTTTCATATCAAGAAATATGCAAAAAAGGGGAGACTTTAAGAAGCCAGTTTATGAAGGGGGTTTCAGAAGTTGATTGTAAGGTTCTGATAGAAAAGGGGTTTAAAAAATTTTGTCAATTTGTTTTCAATACATACGTGTTTCTTCCGAAAACGAATGGAAGATTCTGGGGCGCTGGGGGTGCAGTGAGGCGCGCATTTGGGAGGGCAGTCGATCCCAGATGTTGCTTTTTTCCCTTTGGCATTCATTATTCTTTTAAATTTTACGTTTATGGAAACAATTCCAAACCACACAGACAGTTGTCCGAAGGCCCCTAGGGTTTTCCCAAGAGTTACAAACCCCCCCGGAAAAATCGATATATTGCTTTGGCCAAGCCCAAATCGCAAAGCGACTTCCCCCACGTGTGACATCTATGGTTACAGCGTCCATTGGTAAGGCTATATCTGCAGCTACTGTTCGCCGGAGATTACACATGAATGGACTGTATGCCCGGGTACCTCGAGTTTGTGTTCCTCTATCCATCCAATCAAGAGGAGCACGATTAAAGTGGTGCCGGTAATATAGATATTGGACTGTGTCTGACTGGGGCAATGTCATGTTTACTGATGAGTCAAGATTTGATCTGGAGCCAGATGACAAGCGTGTAAGGATATGGTGTAAACAAGGAACACGCAATCAGCCCCAAAACATCACCTAACATCGCGCATTCCGAGGAGGAAGCATTATGGTGTGGGCAGGGATTTCATTAGGGTACCGCACCGACCTGCACATCTTTAAACAGGGTTCTGTGACGGCTATCCGGTATCGAAATGAAGTCTTAGAACCCATTGTGAGATTGTAAGCTGCAACAGTTGGCACTACTTTTGTTTTAATGGACGATAACGCACGTCCCCATTGAGCTGACATCGTCGATGACTACCTGAAGAGTGAAGGGATTGCGCGTATGGTGTGGCCTGCATATTCGCCCGACCTTAATCCCACTGAAAATCTTTGGGATGCTCTTGACCGTTCTGTATCTTCACGTTTCTCAAATCCAGCCACTCTTATTGAGCTGGAAACTGCTCTACAAGAAGAATGGCGTTTGCTTAATTCTGCGGTGGTTGACCACCTAATTGAAAGCATGGTCAGAAGGAGTAAACTTTGCATACAGATGAGGGGGGATCACATACCCTATTAATGTTCTTTTTTTTTCCATTCTATGCTGTTTATTTTTACTTTATACCTAATTCTGTTTAAGTCTCCAGTATGACATTATCTGATAACTTACAAAAATTTAATATTGTTTTCATTTCTGTATAT
The DNA here is from genome assembly GCA_019973955.1 of Trichonephila inaurata madagascariensis. Lineage (NCBI taxonomy): Eukaryota > Metazoa > Arthropoda > Arachnida > Araneae > Nephilidae > Trichonephila > Trichonephila inaurata. The sequence goes on from BMAV01006316.1 coordinate 106,652, forward strand.
AATTATTGATTTTGTTTTATGTATAAATATATATGCTACTTTACTGCCAAATTTTGTGTCAATGAAAGCAGTATTTGTTAATTTGTTTGCATTTTACATCTTCGTGATTAACTTTTGGAAGTGAGTGTACCAGAGTGATCTGAATTTGGAACTTATGGAATTTTGGATGATTATAAAGTTTAAATATTTCGGTGAATTTTATATTATAGTAATGGTTTTATATATGAATTTTTAAATGGAAGACTAATCAAGAAAAATCGCTCGGTCTCTACGGGTTAATGTAGCTCTATCATACTCACTTGTTTTTATGATCGTAAATGTATTTTGCTTTGAATTTTTATGGGTTTGTATGTGAAAATGTATTTCAAATAAATTTTTAGTTTGAAAATTCTTTTTAAAACTCACTATAAATTAAAAAACTTTATTTTCTTTTTTAAAAAATAATAAAATATTGTAAATATTATGGAGTTTTTGAATAAAATATGAATTCCTAAGCAACTTTTCTAATTTTTTTGAAAAATCACCATTAAAATAGATTAATGCAATCCAAATGCGGAAACCCATTAAAAAAAGTATTACATTATTTTAACAAGCACTGCCCTCCATACTAGTTTACTAAACACTTGTAAAACTTCTATGTATTTTACTAATGACATATAACTGCTAATAATATATTATTTTCGGCAAATTTATGCGAATTCGATGTCTTTGTACAGGACGCCTCCGTTCGTTGTTTCCTTTCTCCTAGTCACTGTCAATATGCCTCGTAATGGGCTAATTTCCTGAGACGTCATAGTCACATGATAGGGACAACCCCGTGTTTCCAGTCAATCAGTGCATAAACTCATATGGCGTCATGGTCACACGTTAAAAGTAATCATGTGTTCCTAGCTAATCAGTTCATGCGCTTCGTTGTTGCCATTTTTACTCTTTGCAGAATTTTTCTCTTAAAAAGTATATAGTTCTCAACAATCATAATGCTCATAGGTATACAAAATGCATTTAATTTAAAAATGTATTTAAAATAAAATTTCTTTTTCAAATTTTGAGATCTTTTGTGTGGGGATATTTTTTTATATAACGTTTTACCATCTTTCTCAGTGGAAAAAATTGAAATTTTTCAAATAGAACCCCAAGTACACACAATTAATTTATATATATATAATGTGTGTCTTTTCAATTCAATAGAAGACACACTTGACCCCATGAATTAAGCCCATTGGGAATAGTAAATAGACAGGTGAAGAAGTCGACATTTGAGCCACACACACAGCGCACCGCTCTCTCTCTCCTTATCTAAGCCTTTACCAATATGAGGACTTAAATCCTTCATAGATTTAACGCGTAATCGGCTCGATTATTTCTTTCTAGTTTTTGAAGTTATACTTCTTTTAGGGCGTTAGAGAAATAGGATGAGGGTAAATCTTTTCAATGCGCGCGCTTCCCGTCACGCATGCGAAAATCCTTAGTCTAGAAATATACAGAACGGGACACAAATCATTCCCGCCTTCGAAATTTCTCTTCACTTCCCTGAAGAAGGGGACACCCGGGTTTGAACTGGAGACCTCTCGATCTGCAGCCGAATGCTCTACCACTGAGCTATACACTCGCGTCAGAGGACCTTTGTTTGCGTTCCGAAGGAACGGATCGAAAATGCTTTGATTAGAAATATGCAGAATGTGGTACAGATCATTTCCACCTACGAATTTCAAAAAATATTTATCTTACTTCCTGAAGAAGAGGACACCCGGGTTTGAACTGGAGACCTCTCGATCTGCAGCCGAATGCTCTACCACTGAGCTCATACACCTCGCGTCAGAGGACCTTTTGCTTTGCGTTCCGAAGGAACGGATACGAAAAATGCTTTGATTAGAAATATGCAGAATGTGGTACAGATCATTTCCACCTACGAATTTCTCAAAAAAAATATTTATCTTTACTTCCCTGAAGAAGGGGACACCCGGGTTTGAACTGGAGACCTCTCGATCTGCAGCCGAATGCTCTACCACTGAGCTATACACTCGCGTCAGAGGACCTTTGCTTTGCGTTCCGAAGGAACGGATACGAAAATGCTTTGATTAGAAATATGCAGAATGTGGTACAGATCATTTCCACCTACGAATTTCTCAAAAAAAATATTTATCTTTACTTCCTGAAGAAGGGGACACCCGGTTTGAACTGGAGACCTCTCGATCTGCAGCCGAATGCTCTACCACTGAGCTATACACTCGCGTCAGAGGACCTTTGCTTTGCGTTCCGAAGGAACGGATACGAAAATGCTTTGATTAGAAATATGCAGAATGTGGGACAGATCATTACCACCTTCGACCCCCTCCCCAAATTATTCGTCCTATTGTTCCATTGCGGGGTGTTTAAATTTATTTAAATCGTGATTATTTCAGGTTTGGCTGGACCGATTGACTGAAGGTTAGTATCGTTTAACTCTGCTCGTGACCGCCTTTTGTCCTTGGCCCAGCTTGCCCTGCTAAAGATTTTTAGAAAGATTTTAATCTTGTTCCGCCAAAGAAGTATAACTTCTTACGTGCGTAAGAACTTACACTTTTTTTACACACACACTTTTTTTTTAAATCAGTGTTTGCTTTAATCTGTTAAAATAATTTTATGTGTTTGAGGATTGCTATAGAGTGTCCATATCTTTAAAGCGTGTTTCTTGTTTATAAATACCTACAAGCAGGCTCAAAGCTCCCTATTTTTCTTTATCTTTAAAACTGGATAATATCTTATATGCTTACAATGAAAAATACGAAAAAAAAAACCTTGAAAGTATACCCCCCACACACACACACTTTTATTTCGTCCGAAATAATTTAATGTATGAGGATTAATTTATTGGATTATTAACAGGATGCTAAAAGCTGCAACATAGTCGGTAATTCTTGATAGAACTTGCTACATGGAATCACGTTTAAAGGATAATAAATTTATGAAGGTTAAAATAAATACTGCAACCAAAATTTTTCTTGAATTTTTAATTCTATTGAATACTAAGCAAATGAAGAAATGGGAAAAACCTCATTCACAATTAACATATTTTATTATAAGGATAATTGATATGACTCTAAAAATTGAATGAATTAAGTGCAGATGAACTAAGGAATAATTATAAATGAAATTTTGACCTGAATATCTAAGCAAAAAGAAAAAATATATTTTTAGAAAAAAAAAGCGGAAATTTTGAAACTAAAGATAAAAGAGTAAGATAGACCTTACTTTTAGCAAAACCATGTTCACAATTCACAATTAAATTCTTTTTAAAATTCTTGTTGATAATTTTCAACATAAAAAAAGTGATTGAGACTTTTAATGGGGATTGAGACAAACTGTATTTATAGCCCTTTTGTCCAAAATTTCTAACGCTAAAGAAAATAAATGTTTTCTTTTTCGGTCTTGGATTTCATACAAAATTCAAGACAGCATTATTTCATTAGATAATTCATTATTTCTACTTAAAACTTTTAATTTCTTATCACCTTTGAAATAGTTGATGAACATATTTTTTCAAAAAGGTACCAACTTGTATCTGATATTAAGAATCAAAAGGCTAGAACAAGTTTGTTTTGATAGAAATACATTTAATCACACACATCACGTATACACTCTCACCCAGAAGTGAGAGAGGGAGAAAGTGAAATTTTCATTGGGATATGGTTATACTCTCGGAAAATACCCTTGCAACGCCGGGCTAAGTGGAGGGGAAACATACCATACGATGGGGCGAAGAGGTAGAATATATTTCGAAAAAGAGAATTTTAATGACATTCATATAGAAATCATACACAAACCAGGAATTAATGACACAAACAGGGGAAGAGAAAATTTCCATTGTCAAAAAGTTATGCAATCGATAATGCCCGGGCAACGCCGGGCCATTTATGAGCAGGATTCTAATGAATTTTATAGTAAGAGCTAACAAAAAAAAAATTCAATAATTCCACGAAGTCATACTTTTTAGCAGTTCTTACTGTAAGCATTATGAACAAGGCCATTTTTTCACTTAGGCATCTAGACACGTGTCTAGGGCGCAAATAACTGGTGGGCGAAAAAATAGAAGAATATTAAAATTACAGTGAAGGTACCACCACCTAGCGAGTTATGAGAGAAGCATTTTTGCCCTGAAGAGAGTACAGACTGAATGAGATCTACTATGGAAAATGAAAAGCTTAACAGTTTGACGTTGCTATGCACTCAAAATGATATTACCATGGAAAGTGATGCTGTTAATGATTTTGGAATGAACATATATCAAGAAAACTTTCGTTGTACAAGTACTGTGACTCAACAAAGAATAAGGTGCCTGAAAGTAAAATATAGTAAAGCGCGCGATTGGCGATAAAAAAAGTGAAAAAATTAAAGTTTTTAAACAGTTCATACTATAATGTATGCTCTATAATGTAATTGTACACAATTTCATTAATTTACTATACTTATCTACAAAATTGTGGGTGAATGGGTAGTTCATGATCTCGTACGCTAAGAAATAAGAATGGTCACACCCAGTGGCGCACACAAGGGGGGGGGTTCCTGGGGGTCCGGACCCCCAAAGCCCTTGATTTTTTTCCGATTGGTTATAATTCTAAGTATATAATACGTAAAATTTAATTAAATATTTGTTATTAATGATTAATTTTATTAATTAATGCTAATTATTTATTCAATAATTAATTTTTTACTGTGTTTTGTTCCTGAAAATCGACAAAATTAAAAATAGCATGATACAGGAATGGTGAACTTTCAATCCTGGACCCCTCCCCTTGAAAAATTCCATGTGCCCTACTGGTCACACCACATGCCACTATCTTTTCCTGACGATTACCAGTCAATGACATGGAGTGTCCTTAGTAGTGGATAACGGTAAGACAGTCCAAAAAGCAAAAACAAAGGAAGGGAAATAAGTAAGAAAGTTAAGAGGAAATCCCTTCCGAACCAAAACTGGCAAGGTAAGAACTGAAGGAGGGGAGTGTTCTGGGGGAGTCGTAGGAGTGAGAGGGAGGCGTAATAATTTGACTAGGGTGCCGCGGGAAGGTAAAAAAACTACCTTGATCATGAACGTATAGTATTTAATTTTCTCTGCGGAAATAACTATACATTAATACCAAATAGCATTTATGTTAATTTTAACACTCGCATGAATACCACAACACAGTAACTAAACACTCTTTCATTTCCGCTCATCCATTCAATTACGATGGGAGATTCATTATTTATTTACAAAGGACTGCACACAAGAGGAAAGAAAAGACAGTGTTTATCGGATACGGGGATTCTTTTTTTATCCATGAGTTATCTTCTTACAAGAATCGCTCATTTTGCCTTTTTGCTAGAGAGATAAAGTTCAATGGAATTCATTCTCCTGATGCAACACAGTGAAACAAAATTAATTGTTTTTGTTCGAGAAGAAATCTTCCATTACACTTCACAAAAGCAAGGAAAGGTGTTACCAACATAATCAAAAGAATTTAGTTACGCCAGATTTAATTACCAATGTTTTTGAGATTTGTTTTTCTTCCGATCCTCGATCGGTCATGATAAAATCGAGCCGCATGTTCGAGTCCTAATTCCAGAGAAGACTCGCCGTGATGAATACTGAGGACTGCTATACCGAAAATGGAAATGACCCCTCAGAGATTTTACGTGATATGAAATTCAAAAGGGCGAAGCTCGTCCTTCTTAGTATAAACTAAAAATTGCGGGACAATAGCCTTAGCTTTTCTCCAGCATGACGTTACTAATTAAAAAATTATTCATACATTCACACACATACATATTTATATCGTTGTACCACAAAACGCTTTATATTTGTGGAAATCTCTCTTTAAAATGCGTACTTCTGGACATGCAAAATGCAAATATGAATTTATTTATGACGTTTCTTGATGATATATTATACAGGGTGTTTCATATTGAATGGTACAAAAAGAAAACATTGTGAACGTTGTAATTAATATATTTAAAAAATTCAAATTTACCTCAAAACTACATTTATTCAAGTTTCTACAGGTGTTCAATATGTGCCCCTCCGGTTACATGACAAATGTCTACACAGTAATCAAGCTCCTGCCATACTCGTGATAGCATATCCCCTGTGATGGAGTTCAACACTGCAGTTAACCGCTGTTTCAGTTCCTCTAATTCCTGAGGAAGTGGACGCACAAACACCTTGTCTTTAACGAAACCCCAGAGAAAAAAAATCATAGAGCGTTAGATCTGGTGATCTCGGAGACCAATGCAGACATGTCAAATAATGTGGCCCAGCACAGCCAATCCAGCAATGGGGTAGACGTTCGTTCAGGAACTCATGTACGTTTTTATTCCAATGTGGGGAGCACCATCTTGCTGCAAAATGAAATCAGGAACAGCTTCCTCCAACTGGGGGAGCAACCACACAGAGAGCATGTCTTGGTAGATGTCCCCATTAATCGATTTTTCAACAAAGAAAAATGAACCAAAAACACAACTGTTTGATAAAGCGCAGAAAACATTAACCTCGGGAGAATCCCGCTGATGTTCTAATGTTACATGGACATTTTCCGTGCCCCAAAATCGCAAATTATGGCGATTAACTTTGCCACATAAGTGGAACGTGGCTTCATCGATAAACACCAGTGTGTTCTCGAAACCATTCACGTCGAGCTTTTCTTGAAATTTCACACAGAAATTCTTACGCAATGATTTGTCAGTAGGTTTTGAAGCCTGGACCATCTGATATCTGTACGGCTTGAATTGGAGACGCTACCGTAAAACACGCTACACCGTTGTATGAGGGACAGCCAGCTCTGCACCTGCACGTCGCGTTGAATTTGAGGGAATCTGTAAAAACAAATCACGAATTCTTTCAACCACTTTGGGGTTTGTTTCTTTTCGTCCTGGGATTTTGTTCTTGCATAAGCAGCCGGTATCCTGGAACTGCTTCACCCACCTGCTTATGATATGCCTATGCGGTGGTTCTTTACGAAATTTCGTGCGAAAATGTCTTTGTACAACAGTTACCATGGAGGTTTTGGCATATTCGAAAACGCAGTACGCTTTCTCCTGCATGGACGACATTTTGTTTAACAGTGCCTCTAGCGGTGAGTTCTTCATTCGATAATGTTTCCCTGTTGCCAAATAAAACTTGTATAATTGTATTTGCAGAATAAATTTTTTTCGGCTGAATAAATCCATTACGACAGTCAAACTGCGCTATTCTTTTTGTATCACTCAATATGAAACACCCTGTACAAACAAGAACACAAGAGCACCCTGTACAGATAAAAGCATCAACAAAGCTGTCGACAGACAGAGAAGTTCTTTTTCCGTTATAAAAGATCTTAGCTTATATACTTCTATCCCCGAAGTTTCGGGAACTTTCTTTGCTAGTATGAGTTCTTAATCTTAGCATGCTGTTTGGTTGGATTCGAGAAAGCTGGTGTGTAATGTTCCATCATCTCACCACAAAATTTGTTCACATGGGACTCTTTTCAGAACTAATTTGTCACTTAAATTTTATTCCCCTTTAAGTGAGTAAATAAAATGAATTGAATATCACGTGATGTCTTGCAGGGCTTAGAACCTTACGGATTGAAAGAAAATTCCTCTGATGAAAATTGAAATAGAGAATCATTATGCACACATACATGTAGTATACAGCGGGGCCGTGGCGAGTGAACCCATCATGTGGCGGCGAGAGTACTATCGGGAAATCTTCAGAGCAACCCACCCGCTAGCAGCAGAGCCAGTGAAATTTCCCCTGATGCGCTAGTGGAGAGCTTCACCTACAAGATATATTCGGACATTGGCCGGCTCGAACAGGAGTCGTGTATAAGCGCGCGAAGGTTACCGCCTTTTTATTTTATAAATATAAACTTAGCTCATTTTTACTTTTAATTAAATATATTTTATAAAATTCCTCCAATGTGAGTCCCTTCCCCGTTTAGTTTAATTTATATACACTGCTGGCCACCTTAAATGCAACACCCCGAAGGAAGCATGCAAATAACATAAAATTTACAACATGCATTAGCGGAGGTAAGATATGCGAAAGATTAGAATTTCAGCGCAGACACACATCATGCACACCTGTGGCGTCACCTCAAAGCTCTATTTAAGGCTTGAAGATTTCGACGATTTCAAGTTCGGCAATTGTGTTTTTCTTCTGTTTTTTTTTTCTTTCAAAAAACGATCAGTTATGTCTCGTAGAAAACAGCGATCAGCTTTTGATCAAGTATCCAAGTTTGACAGAGGAAGGATAGTGGGTTAGAGAGACTGTGGATTATCTTTCAGGGAAATCAGTAGTCGTGTTGGACTAAACCAAACTGTAATGCGGATATGTGACCGTTGGATGCAAGAGGGTAGGACGGACCGACGTGGTCGATTGCATCCATCTCAGTGCACCACTTCACGTGAGGACAGGCAAATTGTGCGCATGGCAGTGACGGATCGCTCAGTCACATCACGAACCATAGCACAGCACATTGAGTCTGTAACGCATCATTCAGTGTCTGAGAGGACCATTCGACGCCGCTTAAAGCAGAGTTGTCTATACGCAAGACGTCCATTGCTTGGTCTACCCTTGACGCAGAACCACAGACGTCTCCGCAGCCAATGGTGCGATGAAAGTAAAATGTGGGTGGCAGAATGGAATTAAGTTGTCTTTACTGACGAGTCACGCATCTGTCTGCAACACCACGATGGTCGGATTCGAGTCTGGAGACACCGTGGAGAAAGGATGCTGAACAGCTGCGTTATGCACCACCACACTGCTCCTGCAACCGGGTATTATGGTATGGGGCGGTATTGGATATCACTCTCACACTCCTCTAGTACGCATTGCCGGTACTTTAAACAGCCAGTGATACATCTCCGAGGTGTTGGAGCCAGTTGTCCTTCCTTCAGGGCTTGGCGATATCCATAATTCAACAGGATAATGCGCGACCACACGTGGCACGCATTGTCCAAAGGTTCTTCGTCAATCAACAGATTGAATTGCTTCCCTGGCCGGCTCGCTCTCCGTATCTTTCGCCGATAGAAAACATTATTCCATGGTTGTTCGGACGATTACCCGTTACACCCTCAGCTGCCACCCGATCAACTTGGCAACGTGTGGATGCTGCTTGGTCTGCTGTACTCCAAGAACACATCCAAAGTCTCTTTGAATCAATGCCAAGGAGTGTGACAGCGGTGATCTCCAACAATGGTGGCTACTCTGGCTACTGTTTCTAGCAGGAATCAGGCTTCACAGAAGTCTATAAATTTAATCATTTGATTCTTGGTCAACATGTTATCTACAAAATAAATTTTGTTTTGCTATCTCTTGTCTTTCTTGGTGTTGCATTTACAGTGGTCAGCAGTGTACATATACCTAAATCATATATACATGTGAGTGTGTTACACAAGTGTAAGCTATTGTTTTTTCCTATGTCAACGGATTTTGTCAGCCACTAGAAGATGGTCAATAAAGCGGAAGTGATCGCTTTAAAATTTTTATTTTTTGTAAAAATACAGAACAACATTTTACTGCTCTAAATTTTGTGTTAGGCTTGGTGATTTGCATGGGTTCAGAAGACTAGGAAATTGCCACAAAATAAAACGAGTAGAAACCAAAATCAATAACATATCTGAGTCCTCGGATGATATTTAGAATGCAAAGTTTTGACTAAGCGTCATCTCGAAAGAGATTCTTAATCTCTACCAGAGTCATTAAAAGAAGTATGTGATATCGCAAAAGAGCTACTTTCGTGGGGATTGGCGCAAGATCGTTACATCTGAATACAAGTATTTTCTTGCGAATACAAGTTGAATATTTTTGAACTTATCGCACTGTGGTTTAGTTAGAAACAACGTTCTTTTTTAAATTTACCGTAAATCCAAAAATTTTTTAAAAAAACCTCAAAAAAGGGGATTGTTTTAAAATTTTTGTTTTTTTTACGACTTTTGAATAAAAACTCCCCCCCCGTAAGGGGGCACCCTTTTAAACCTGCTTTTTGGGGGAGGGTTTCGGGGTATTGTAAAATTTTTTTACAGGAATTTTGTGGGCGCAAGTGACGCGGAGAGACGCAAATACAAATAACAGAGGGAAGAAAGACAAATAATTATTTACTGAAAGCGTCGTTGACAAGTGCAATATTTACAATTACTCTTCCAAAATTTTTCAGCCCCATGAGCTTTTTAAGTTCAGCTGCGGGGTACATTGTTTTTCCCCACCCCTCCCCATGGGAAAAAGGGGGGCCGGTTTTAAAACGTGTACTTGCTCAAAATGGAAAGAATGTAAAAATGATTTTCGTTTTTAAAACTCTACAAAACCCTTTCAAGCAACAGCTCTTTGGGGTTTACTCGGGTCTATTACCCACCACATTCAAGATGCTATCTTCCAGGCTTGAACTGCGTACAGTTCTTCGTCAACCAGCATCATGTCTGGTGACGCCCCGGAACGAACGTGTTTCACGAAGTTGACGTGTAACCTCTTAAAAATTTCAATGATTAAACATTCGTCGATCAGGAAACTACACGTGATACTTTCGTCGCGCAACTCTGTTGTTACCATTTGCACTGCCGTACATGTAATGCAGGTCTACATTTTCGGCAAGCGTATAGTCTCTCATCGTAGACGTCAGTGTAATTGTGAATGTTTCTTATCTCTACTAAGATGCATCATGTTGATCGGCGGCTTAACATTTACTGTCTCCTTCCGAAGACGCAAGCAACCGATAACTATATTTACTTTTATTTCCCCTGTTTGCGCTTCACCACCTCTCACTTCCACCCATACATTCCTATACACAATAAATGATTATTATATCGTCGGCCTGGGGATGGGGGTGGGGAGTGAGTGGTGTTTTAATTTAATGGCGCAAGAGCCGAATTCGGCTATACTGCAAAACTTTTGTGAAAATTTTTAAAAAAATTAAAATCTAAAGTTTTTCCCAAATTATCAGAATACGAAATTTCCCTTTCCCCGGGTGCTAATTTGATATAGGATGCTGCCCCCATTTTACTTATATTCGCCAAGATGGGTGATGATTTTTTTGGTTTTTATATTTTTTCTGTGGTAATGTGGTTTCCATGGGGTTTAACCCCCCAACGGTCTGCACGAAAATCCCTCAGTCCAGAGATACTTTTTTTGCCTTCAAAACAGAAAAGCGGCCCAGCTGCATTCAAAATACGGCTCACCCGCGAGAACCCTGAAAGCAAAAAAAACGTGCGGTGCATTTTTTGGCCCTCTACAGAAAGGCAAAACTTTACGTGCAGACTCTAAGAAAATTCACGGCAGGGTTGGCGCTTAGTACTTATCAAATTTAGTTCCCTTTTTGGGTTACGCATTCGTAATTTGACGATATATAATAACCTGTATCTACTCTTAAAGTTTGTACAATGAATTCGGGACCAACTTGTATATTATTTAAAAGAAACACATATACGCTAAAACTTTGATAATTTTTACGCCTTAAAATTAAGGTTGTATTGTAGCTTTAGCGTCAAAGCACATTATTACGGCATGGTTTTTTTTGAAAGAAGGGGATTAAAATGGGGGGCCACACAAGCGGAAAATTTGAAAAACTGCTTAATCTTAAAAATATTCTTTCAACGCATATCAATCAAATGAGTGTTGAGTTACCGATCTCTTATTATAATTTTCGAAAAACAATAATTCGACGTTTTTCGTCCTGATCGATAAACCATTATGTTTCCACACGTTATGTCAATGTCAACTAGAATCGCTAACAACTGGGTGTAAGGAGTCAGACACATTAACAATAAACTAAAGTGCTCAAGAAAAAGAAAAGGAGGCAACCGCCATTTTTCATTGTTCCACCTAGTTATCCCAGGTAGGGAAGAGCCATTTATCGTTATTAGTTCGAAATGAAAGGTGATCCCGTTGAGACAGTGTCGATATCAACAACAGGAAGCTTCTGAAGCCAAGTAATATGAACTATAGCGACACGAAACAGAAAACAGGGTGGACCCTTACTTGGTATTTTCCTTCAAGTAATGTACGTGAGTCATCAAATAGTTATTTCCATCAGACAATTGTTTATCTTCTAAAAAGAAAAAACAATGACTGGAGCAGTTTTATTCTTTTTTTTTTTTTTTTTTAGGTTCCTTCCGTTTACCTAAATGTAGCTTTTTTTATTCTCATACATTCAGTCATTCAATTTATACTATTAGTTCAAACTCTCCTTTTTTTTTTTTATATATATATATATATATATATATATATATATATCTTGTTAAAATTTTCAATCCTTAATGAAATTACTTTTTTATTTATCCACTCAAATTCAAGTACATTTTTTAAACTTGTAGTGGATGACACTTAATGTTAATAATTTTTTTCAAATATTAATGAATTAATTAAATTTAATTAATAAATTTGCACATCTAATGAATTTTTCGTCACTAGATGGCTGCATGTCTTATACTTTGAAATCTGTTACAGCAGAGTAGGAATTGACATTGAAGAAAATTATATTACTTTTTATTATATAATTAAATTTCTTCATATTTTAACCCCATATGAAAGGATATGTGTAACACTTTCCTTTAATAATATTAAACTCCAATTTTTCCCGAAATAAAACCCAGTTTTCCTCATAATATGAGTACCCTAATAAATTCTAATTTTTTTTTTAAACATACAGAAAAAAGCCCTTTTACATGAATTTAAAATGTATTGTTCATACAACATTCAAACGTTAACAGTTTCAAATGTATTTCGCTAAATTTTAAAAA